>JAZBGX010001123.1:0-20985 GCA_037414775.1 Zonitis immaculata | reverse complement strand
GCAATTTTTTGATATATAATTCATTGAAAAATATTAATATTCCGCGCCAACTTAATAATGGTTCAAAATTTAACAATAAGAAAATAATTAGGTGTCTATAGTATCGCCATCTATACAAAATGAGCAGAACTAGAACTTGAATTAACAGAGATCTATACTACTAACAACTGTTGCCAACCTAAGACTAATCAAGTGAAATCAACATAGTAAATAATCATTTCAATTTAAAAAATTTAATGAATATGATAACAGACACATACTTACTTTACTTACATATTTTGCAATTATTTTCCGAACGCAATAATTACGACAAATAGATTTTTCAAACATTAGTTGCTGAAACAACGTTGATCTCGCAAAAAACCAACATCAAACACAAACTTCGTTCGTTACAGTATAACCATCATATATGTAGTATTACATATATGATAACCATGTATAACAAAATGATTATTTTCGATATCTCTCGGATAATGCTGAATTAGATAACACGTTTTTATTATGCAGCTAACTCATATCTCAAATTAACCTGTTGGAATCTCCAATTTCTAAAACATGAACAAAAAGACTTCCAAATTATTAATCATTACGCTATATTAATTGAGCTCCACCTTTATTTTGAGAATAGTGTGGCGTAATCTTTTATTAATAAATAAATGAATGAATTCAATGTTTAAAATGCTGTAGTAATACTTACATTTCTCCATATTCTTCCATCATTTGCGATAACACGCAGCGTACGTAATTTGTGATTTTTTCAACAAACAAAATAGGGAAATTATAACATTGTATACTTTCAATCCAAATAAATCTTCTATGATTGATTAATCTTCTGATATCTGATTCTCAAATATTTTGAAACGTTTACTTTGTTCGTATTCATTTTCTTAAACTGCGCAATACTAAACTGTCAATTTGAGCTGTACTTTTTAAAGGCGGAAAATTTGAAATAATATCCACGTGATTTAATTTTTAGTTCAAATCGAGCGTAGATCTGATCTATAATATGTAGGGTGATCTAGGGAATTTAGCTTTAAACATTAACACTAGTTTCACCAGTTGACAAATAGTTGAGATAGTTTTTTAATTAAAGCTATAGTGAAATTCACAATTTTGAGGCCAAATTTGGATGTTTACTAATTAAAATTGATTCCCCGCTAATTAATTCTCATAATTACGATAGTTGTGCACGTTTTTTTCGTTAAATTTCGATATTGCAAAAAGTTACGTATTATAGAAAATGGCTTTTGGATGTCAATGTGTTTGATTGTGAACAACAAAAACATATTCCTATTATTTAATTATTATAACTAAAATTTTCGTTATTTTTTAGTAATGTCCATTTCATCGAAGACTATCAAGAAATTATCGTAAACCTTTTCATATTTTGTTTTATAAAAACAATTTGTTTACATAACCAAAAATTATGGCTTCAATTCAAGAACGTTTACAAATAAAACGTGAACCATTAGATAGATGGTCTATACGTGAACAATTGTGTTTAGCTGTGGCACGGAATAGTGATCAAAATTTAACATCAGTTAGTCGTGCATTGAAACAATTTGCTGAACCAAATCGTCCACCGGATTGGTTCCATCAAAAAAATTGTGCAGCCCAATATCATGCATTATTAGCCAATTGTGAAACACCAAAACGTAAAAAACGTACATCCGGTGGTGAAGTAACAATAGAAACACCAGCTGAAAGTATATTAAAGAAATTATTGAATGAACGTAAAGCTGAATTGAAAAGCTTATTGAATGAAGAAAAAACTGAGTATGCTAAATTACAAGCTGATTTGGTGTTGTTACAATCAGGTAATTGAATAATAATTGCGTAATATTTTTGATTATATTGAATTTTTTTTTTTAGGGAATGTTACTGAAGAACAGTTGGATATTTGGTGTAAAGAGATAGATGAAGAAGAGCAGAGAAAAGAGCAAGAGGCAATAGCCCATGCTGAATGGTTACGTGAACGGGAATTGAAGAAACAAGAAATTGAACGTGCTTGGCGGCCAATGGTTCGATCACCTATAGTTGGACAGAAACGAAAAAACTCAGAATCTATCGATAGTTTAATAGAAAATGAAAATATGAATGATGAAAATATTGTAACAACTGTATCATTATCACCAACTACATCAACAGTTATAACAGTATCGAATTCACAGTCACAACAAGAACAACCAACAACAAAACCGGCTTTATCACCATTATTAACAAGTCTATTAAAATCACCATCTCAAGTAACTAATGTAACGTCATCATCAATTCTACATTCTGCTATAACGAATCAACGTTGTACAAATACAAATCCGATGATTTCTAGTTTATTAAATTCATCAGCTAATGTACAAGTTTCGCCTAGTTTACAACAACTCGTCAGTACTGCCATTGGACAACAACAACAGTCCCAACAACAACAAGATACAACAACAGCAGCACAAGAACAAGATAATGCTAATACAAATAATAATAAACAAAATAATAATGACAGTAATGTGATAACGAATGATATATTAGATGATGCGAATTTACCAAATTTAAAAATTGATGATTTGGCTAATAGTATTTTAGTACCAGATGGTCCGTTACCAGAAATGAAAAATGATGTTGATGTTATTATATCGGATTTAATAGAAAATGCTCAAGATATTGTTAATGATCCTGAACAGCATTTACAACTTGATGGTAATGGTGATTTGAATTTAAATCTTGAATTAGATGATTTTGACGATGAAACAGGAAATGATGAAAGTAAACAACAAACAGAGAAAGAGGAAAAAACAACGACAACAACAACAGAAACGAAAAAAGAAGAAATTACAGTTGATAATAATGGTAGAGATGATAAAAATGAGATTGAAGAGAAAAAGACACCTCCAGTCATTGATCCATTTGAATTCAAAGAAGAAGATTATGAACAAACTAAAGATACAAATAATAAGAAAGTAGATGATGATATGAAAACAATAAATAGTAAAGAGGAAAAAATTGAGAGTACAGACGATAAAGAGCAGCAATCACTACCACCATCACAACAGAATGAAAAATTAGAAGAGAAACCAGAAAAACTAGACGAAACAAAAGAATTAACCATGAATACAGTTAGTGAAAGTGAAACAACAGAGATAAAACCGAAAGATGAGGATGTAGCAAAGCTTGAGAGAATCGATAATAAAACTGAACTGAAAAATGAAACTTCGGTGTTTGAAGAAACACCAATAGAAGATGATAAAAGTGAGATAAAAACTGAAATTGATCTAGATGTAGCAACAACAACAACAACAACAACAACACAAGATACAACAATAACATCTGATTTTAATGAGGAATTATATGATGATATCAATATGGAAGTAAAAGTTGATAAATCTGGTAAAGCAAAACGTGATTATTCACGTACAAAAAAGAAAGAAGATAAAGAGTTCGATGTATTACTGACAATTGAAAAGGTACATAATCGTGATGATAACGATATGATAGATGATGGTATGTATTCGGATAAAGATTATGATATAAAGGAGAAATTGAAAATTAAAAATGATAATGATCGTTCGAATAGTTCATGGACAGAGGAGGATGATGTTTGTAGTAATAATAGTAATTTGACACGTGTACGTCGTCGTGTATCAACACCAATTGATTCAATACCAAATTCACCAATATCATATTATGATGATGATCGTGAATATCGTAATTGGAAAAAATCAGTTATGTTAGTTTATAATCGTTTAGCAGCAAATAAATATGCATCGTTATTTTCAAAACCGATAACAGATGATCAAGCACCCGGCTATCATAGTATTATATATCGTCCAATGGATTTATTAACAATACGTAGAAATATTGAAAATGGTATAATAAAGACAACACAAGAATTCCAACGTGACGTATTATTAATGTTCAATAATGCTATAATGTATAATAAAACAAATGATACAATATTTAATATGGCAAGACAAATGCAACAAGAATCAATACAACAAATACAAATTCTATTACAAGCTCAACAACAAATCGATATGCCATCTAGAAGGGAGACACGTACTAGTGAACCGGGTTGTAAACGTAAACGTGGCAATGATGATAGTTTACGTAATAAGAAACGTAAAGATGATTAGGTACTATGTTTAACTATATGCCTACTATGTAGGAAATATTTCTATAATTGATTATTTATTATAGATATCGATTTTAGGTATAATTACTTTTTTGAATAATTAATGTTTTTATTGTTTAATCTGTTTTTCTATTATTATTATTATTATTATTGTCCTTGATGCGTTAATGGACACTTTATGTATTGTTTAATTTAAGTATTACAATCATTATTTGCATTTTTCCATTATTACTAATTATTATTATAGAATGATTTATTTATTTTACGACAATTTGATTTATAGTTCGTTTCATTTGAGTGTTCATCGATGTACGTGTCATAAATTCAAATGAGAATAGATGGCGTAATATTGTAATTCCAGAATCGATGGAATGTTCTATAAATAAAGTTATTCCAAATTTTGGATTCTATTTATCGTGTATTGTATAATTAAATAGAATTTGTAGAAATCACGAGATGGGGATTTTTGTGTAAATTAAAAAAAAAAAAAAGTAGATATATGTAAAGTTTTGCAATACAATTTTATTCAAACTAATTAATAATAAGCAATTTTTTCGAATTTCTAATTTATTGTTGCAATAAAATTGGAATTTTTCCAATATATTAGTTTTTCTTTGCTTTCAATTCAGCTTCGTATTTCTTTCTGTATGTACCATTTTTGTCGTATTTCTGTTCGAGTTCCTTCCACCATTCCGATTTGTTATCAATTAGATGTCGAATAATTTTCTTACTACCCTCTTTTTGTTTTTCACTACATTTTGAACAGTTGGTATGTAGAGCATCCGGTAAATGTTCTACAATACAAAAAAATAATAATGACAACCCAATTAAACATTTATAAAATACTTACTTTTCAATTCGGCTCCATCTGGACTACAATTGCCTTTTTCCAAAAGACAATTAACATAATTCTTCATTAAACGATCGCTTTTTATTATTTCATCCAAATCAACATTATCATATTTCGTTGTATATTTTTCAGCACCATAACCAATGCCGATTAGACCGCAAACTATTACAATTATTATAGCCAACTGCATTATTTGATCACTTATTGTTACTACTTTGGTTCGATATATTTGCATGGTTTTCTTAGTGCATATTTATACGAGAAAATTCTCATATAGAGTGGGGAGTTGGAGGTGATTTTTTTTGTTGTATTTTTTTCCCTTAATAAATATACGCAATTCAAGAATCTTTTAGCACAGAAAGAGAGAGATAAGGGCCTTGGAATTGAATGATCCAATTTTAAAGATACTTGTCCTACTTGTTTGTTGGTGTTTTTCGTTATTTCATGAAATATTATAATTTTTGGGGACATTATGTGGTTGGTGTTTTTTCTTTCTATGTGTTTCTTTTGAGAAAAACAAAAATCATCAACTATGACAAAGTTCTAGGTCGTTGGATGTAATTATAAAAATTACGAGCTTTATCTTGGAGAATGGTGGAAATTTATATTCATGAAATATTTTTTATTATATAGATTTCATTGTTCAATGGTTGATTAACTATGTAGGTATTGAAATTGATAATTATATTATTAATTAAATCTTTTATTGTAATTAAACCTTGAAATGGAATAAAAATCGTTCGAAAACAATCAACAACTTTAATCAATTAATTTATTCCAAAAAGCCTTTTTTTTTAAAAAAAAAAAATCTTGATTGCTATTTTGGGGAAAATTATAATAAATAAAAATCTCTAGCTAGGTTGTGTAAATTCTAACAATTACGGTTTGATGCAGAAAATCTCAATTGCAATTACTTTCCATTTTCACAACTAATTATATTGATTTGATCGTTACCAGTTACGTATTATTCGCCGAAATTATCGTTGTCTTGATCTGCAGAACTGCAGACAGTCCGGTTTGGTCAAGTCAGGTCACGTTGAGTCATATCTATAAAAATACGTACTTTCACGTCTGTTGTCATAAAAAAATACGTACGTGAAAGTACGTTCTGTGTGCTCTGGCCGTTAGAGTCGTTGAAATCCGGGAAGCGTCACCTGGCAAGCTTTCTTTATCAATAAAAATATTATTTATGATGATAATGATAAAGCAGTAAATTTTTCATGTATGGATCGATTATTTTCCGAATTTATCATAGCAATAAAGATGAAGATTAAAATACGATTTGTCAAGAATACAAATTAATTGATTATTGATAATAAAATTATTACTCATTATTATCAAGGTTCAAGGTAGTGGAAGAAGATCTCTATAGTTTTATTGGGTTATCCCAATTTTGGCAAATCTATATTTATAAACAAATGAACATTATTTTTATTTTGTTTGTTTTATGTTTTTTTGATATGAATTTAGTTCAATGACGGTGAGAATGAATAAATTTCACAATTATTGATTTATTGGTTATCAGTTTTTAAATCGTGATGTGTATCTATTATTTCGTAAAAAAAAAACAGGTAACAAACAAATTTCTAATTATTTACATCAATAATTAGTTGAATGTTGTAAATTATTGTAATTTAAAATTTTTGGAATTGCGGCAATTTTTTTTTTTTTGATGAAACTTTTCCAGTTGGAAAATCCAATAAGTCTTGTATTTTGTTTTCTATAATACAGATTAATAATATATACAGCCTTGATAATTAGGAATTAATTAATAATTTTGCTGGAAACAATTTATTTAAATTCTTATCTATACAACTAATTGATTTATGTTCAAATTATTATAGAAAATTTATAAATTAACGCCACGTTTCTTGGCTTCTTCTTCGTAACGTGCCCGATAAACACCTTGTGGATCGTATTTCTTCTCCAATTCATTCCACCAATTACGTTTGTTCTCCAATAGATAATTAATGATTTTCCTGCTTGCATTCCGTTGTTTTTCCGTACATTTTTCACAAGACGTTTTCAAAGCATCAGGTAGATCCTCTGGAAAATTATACGTAATAAATATATTGAATTAATTAATTAAATATTGGAATACTTTTCAATTCAGCACCATCCGGACTACATTTGCCTTTATCTAAAAGACAATTGACGTAGTTCTTCAATAATCTGTCGCTTCTTAAAATTTGATCGATATCGATATTGTCGTATTTACTAGTGTATTGTTCACTTAAAACATTTGCACTATTATATAAAATGACAAATAAACAAATAATTGAAAGTTTCATTTTTGTTGTTTCTTGTTTTGTGTCTAATTTTGAAATAAACACAAAAATAGTGTCCATTTCGTTATTTATAGTAAATTTTGTGTGTGTGTGGTATCGAAGAGGGGAACGTCCTTATAACGTCGTTTATATACATAAATTATGTATTGAATTGTAAATTTTGAATTTTTCCAGGCGATTACACGATATAGTGAAACATATTCAACTTGACCAAGAAAATGTCTACCCAATAAAATATTTCAGGCGATTCCCCTTCCTGATCGACCATTGAAGTCTCCATTAAAAATCTGCGATTTTCCAACCGCATTGCTTTCCTAGTGCAATGAAATAATAAAAATAGTAAATTAATAATTGTATTTCGTAATAATAAATGGCAATCAAATATTTTGTTGTTATTATACCAATATTTAGTTTATAATTAAGAAAAAAATTGATTGACTTGCAAATTAGTTTCTGAAATCAAGTTTTTATTCAAATAGGAGCAAAATCCTATTTGTTGTTGTTTTCATAGGCAAATATACAAATATACAAGGCAATATACAAGTCGACCGATTTGATTTGTTTGACTATATACGTATAGACTCTTGTTTCGATTACATAATGGCATCCTATTATTATTAAAAGAAATGGATTATTTTAGATGAGAGAAAGTTATAGCAATTATTCTACAATCAGCATTCTTAAGTACCTATAGTCATTAAAATTTTTCTTAAATTCTATAGGTACTCATTAACATTTTTAGATGGATATATAAAGAATTAAGTATTAGGAGTACTTATTTACCGTTTTTTGTTAACCGAAATTTATTATTATTATTATTATTATTGCAGTGGGGTATCTCCCATGGCCAGACGTTTCCCATGATCGTAAACTTTCTAATTCCCAGAACTTCTTATATGTGAATTCTATTAAAATAAAATCTCTATTGCGCGAACCCTCCTATACTGGACTGACGCCGATACTCAAAATGTAAAATGTCCATTGGTAGTCGCTCTTCTGAAAAGACACAGACATAATACTTATTCATTCCACAATCTATTATCTTCTTGAGAAATTTTCAATGTACCTGGGCGATTGAGCTTTGCTCAGCGCCTCTCGAGTCTTCATAGATGTAATTTTTTTTGTTTCCTCCTCTCACTCTCTCCATACCTCTTTTTCTCTCTTCCCAACTCCCTCTCTCTTATTTTCCCCCTCAATCACTCTCTGTCTCATACACTCCTCTATTCCTATTGCCTTCTGTCTCCCTTCATCTACCTATATATTTCTACCCCTCTAGCTCTCACTCTCTCTCTCTCTCTCACTATCTTCCTCAATCTCTCTCCCAAATTTTTCTCTTTTTCTCTCAATCTCACTCCATATAATTCTCTCCTTCTCATCCATTTTACTCTCTCGCCCTCTCTACCCATCTCTCTCCATATCTTCCACTGTCCACCTCTATTATTATCTCCTATCTATGTTTTGTCGAATGGAACTTATATCGATATAAATTTAAATGGTGAATATCATCTAAATACGAATTTGTTTAATAAAATATGAGATTTACAACAACAACCAAAAAAACAACATTATATAATCAAACTATGATTTCAAAGTCAAGGCTAACTTGGTGTTTTAACAACAACACCAAAAAAAAAAAAATTATGATTGTAATAATTTTTTGGCAGACGTTTATAAGAATCCAAAACAAATACGACCAACTTGACTCTTATCAATCGTCAAACATATGTCGATTAGACCTAAATTAATATAGAGGATTTTTTTCCGCACAAAAGGAAAAATATTTTTGATTAGATCACTTAACTGACATAATTATTATTGCGTTTCAGAAAAATAATAATAATAATAATAATACATTTTTCAAACTTGTTTCGTGTCTAAATTCTAAACATCGCTGATGAAATTCCTATGTTCAATGTTTATTTCTAATAAATTAAATTTTATTTGTCTTACATAAATTAAAATTGGACAATCGTTTTCATTGATTCAATGACTATAAATCTATACGGAAACAAAGTTTTTCTTCTACAACATAATATCAATTTTTCTTCAATTTCTGCGGAATAACTCCAATTTTCCGACTAATCAAAACAACAACTATTGTAATTATCGCAATAATTATTAATATAATTAAAAGTATGATTGAAGCAATATCAAGTCCTGATTTCGTGAAAAACGACATGTCTCGTGTTGGATTATTCAGAAAATCAACATTTTTATGCCTCAGAACGTATTCAACCCAAAAAACACCAGTTTCTAATGGTGTTTGTGGTTTATCTCGATAACGAATCGATGCCAACTTCGCATTCTCACGATATCTGAAATTATCAAAACAATAATAATAAGATATAGTCGGATCAACGAATTTTCGCAGTTACGTCATGTTTAGTTGCACTACGTTACAACGCCTCAATAAATTGCAATAGTAATACGGATCAATGGAACTTTATTTATACGTCACCGTTAGTTGCGTTAATTTACGACGGAAGTTTTTCTTGCAGCAACCGTAGTGTTATTATTGACGCACATGTCAAACTTTTGTAACTGTTGTCGTAACTTATTGACGTATTAATAAAGATCCATCGGTCCGACTCTATACTGTGTCAACTTATTGAGGCGCATATCAAAGTGTAACTGAGTGCGACGTGAATCGAAATATTTATTGATCCGACTATATTTGATTGGAAAACTTACATTGGATTATCTAGAATTTCACGAATTGTTGTTAAAATATAATCCGTACTCAAAATTTTACTATCTAAATATAGACCAATATTCTTTTGTACAATCATTTTAATATTGAGGAATTGATCAAACATGAACGGTATACCGATTACAGGTACACCATGATAGATTGCTTCTTGTGTACTCAAAGCACCACCATGGCCCATAAATAATTTAACATTAACTTGTCCGAGTAGATCATTTTGTGGTAGCCAAGCTATAGTGAAAACATTTTTCGGTAATCCATCAATTTCACCTTCATATTTCCATATTATTGTTTCATTCAATTGACTAAATGCTTCCAATAATGATTTTTTATCGTTATCATTGAATTTATCCGATCTTATATTTGTACCTAATGAAAATATAATGATACCGTTTGGGGCTTGATCAATGATTTGTTGGAATTGTTTTGGTAGTTTGTTGGCTTGACGTGTATGTAAGCCACCAACTGGTATTATATTTGGTGGTAATGGTTGTGGATATTCTAATAATGGATCGGTATTGGCTAGGACTAGCGTTATTTTACGTTCTAATTCGTCCCATTTCGGCATATTATTAGTTTTGAAATATTTCGACGCTAATTGATCATATTTCGGGTATTGTCGATAATAACGTAAGAATATGTCTAGCAGTGTAAAGAAATAATTCCGAAAACGCTGAGATAAATCCATTATTGTACCATAAGGTAAGCAATACCATGGTATATAACTTGGATATAGATAATTGCCGAAATTATAGGAAACGTATTGCGGTAGTAGGAATGGCGTGATGCCCATAGTGGGTGGATAATTGAAATGGTGTATTAATGGGTACATACAACTGCCTGTTGACAAATCGAATATCAATAGATCGAATTTGAAGTCTTTCGGGTAATCCAATAAATTTTGGAATCCTTTCGATTGTAGATTGGCTTCGCATTGGATCCATGACCAATCTTCGAACAATTTTATCATATCGAATGGTCCATAATTGACCAAATCGTTATAATCGAAATTTTCATGGAGCTTCTCGTAAACACCTTCAATTTAGAACCGCAATGGAAATAATTCAATTAACGCAAAATATAGTTAATTAGTAGATTTGTTACCTTCAAGATGAATAAATGTGTAATTTTTTTTGGTGTTTGCTATTTTTTCTAAATCCGGTGAAATTAATGTTATATTATGGCCGTTTTCTATTAATTTTAATGCTAACGCTCGATACCATATCAAATGACTTGGTGATGGTATATTGCCAATAAATAGAATGTTGGCACATTGATTTTGTTGAATTTGCGATAGAATTATTGTTATTGAAATTATTAGATAAAAGTACTGCATCTTTACAACGTTACGATCAAACTAGGCAAATTTTCAAATTTATCTGCATTAAAATAAATAATTACTAGAATTTTTTCTAATTGAAGGACGAAATCATTTTTTTTTTCAAATAAAGATAGCATATAATTATTTAAAAAATATTATTAAAGTAATTTTTCAAAAAAAAAAAAATTAATGCACCTCGCATGCCTCAAATTGAAATCAATTATTCTCAAAACAATGAATAATACGATTGTTTTTTGTTTTTTTGAAACAATTAGAGAGGGTTTTCTTTGAACTGAAAGGAAATATATATATATATAGGGTTCCATTTGAAAAAGAAAGTTGAGTACGTTCCTGGAATGTAGCTGAAAATAATTTCAGTCCATGCAGCCTTATATGATGACATGACGACTGATGACATCAAACCTTTGTTTTCTCTTAGTTCCAAGCAAAACCACTATCTTCTGTTGTGGCATTATTGAAAAATATTATTCCAAAACGATGATAGTTGGAGAAAAAAATGTAAGCTAAAAGTTGTAGAGTATACAATTCGACGTAAACAAGGTCTCTTGACTTATTTGGCTAGTATAGAAATTAACAGAGTTAGGGGAGTTAGAAGTTAGGGGATGATATGATGGTAGAAAGAATTGGAAACTTTTTTTTGAAGACTGGAGATACTGGAGCGCTGGAAACTTTAATTGCTAATTTATTCTCAACCGTAAAATTATGATGATTAATTCTAATGATACATTTAAAAGAAAGATGAATTTAGTGTGTCATCCTGTATAACGACACTTTGAAAATCTTGGACATTCAGTATACACAATGGAATAAGATAAATGCAGGAAACTTCTACTAAGGCTGAGCGCGCACTAGGAGCCAACAATTGCTGGCTGCCGCTAGTCAGAGCAGGACAGCAAAATGCATGCAAATGCAGCTAGAGATATATTTCGTTTGTGTCCGCTTTCGGCCGCGCAGTTCTCTGGCCGCGGCAGCTTGGCTGCCTAGTGCGCGGTCTGCCTTAATTATGATAAAAATACTTATAAAAATGATATAAAATTTATAGTCAGCTATAAATCAATACGCAATAATTTGCCTTTCCATTTTAATAAATAAAACTTTTCCATGAATCCTTCACTTTAAGTTGAAATATAAAAACAAAAATATTTTGAATGAATAAGTATTAGCGGTGAGTTTTTCCGAGAAAATTACGTAACAATATAACTGCGTATATAATATTTCGATCACATAATCAAATAAACGATTAATTTGTTTTAACCTTTCCATTTCGGGTCATGAACATAACGAATTTATTCATCAGTTTATAAAAAATTAATAGAACCATTATCAATAGTACTACTATGAAAACAATAACGTCAATTTCGGCTGTTTGATAATACGGCATATATCGAGATTTTGGTGATAAGAAATCATCACCATCAGTGCCATGTTTCAAGATGTATTCGGTCCAAAAGACAGCTCGTTCTAATGGTGTTTGCGGTTGGTCTCGGAATCGTTCTGAAATTCTCTTCATATTTTGACGGTAACTGGAAAATTCGAAAAATTAATCCTATATGGAAAAATTATTTTTAACATTGATTTACATTGGATTATCGAGTATTTCACGAATTTTATTATAAACATAATCTTCTGTTATTTTATCATAATCTATCGATAAACCGAGTTGTTTCTGAACAATTCTATACGCATTTATATATTGATCCACTATAAATGGTATAGCAATCATGGGTACTCCATGATAGATGGCTTCTTGAGTACTCAAAGCACCACCATGACCGATAAATAATTTCACATTATCATGGCCTGGAATCAAAACAAAACAAATTCCAAATACAAAAATCCAACTATTGGGTTAGCAAACAAATAATGAGACACTTGTATGTTTTAAAAGTTATACTAGGACGTTGTAGAGCACGCATGGTTCCGTAACAATGCAATCAAAAGGTTATATATTTATACGAGTTCACTAGAGACAACAGCGCACTCTAAGCTGCTAAAATCATCCGGTCAAAGCATCACCAGCCTATGAAATTGCGCTCACGTGAGCCTAGCGATGACGCTTTGCATAGCGAATTGCAACTCAATCTAGATGAAGCCACTACAAATTTAGCAATTAACAGAGCGCTATAAAAAAAAAGTTGTAGCGTAATGGAACGTGGAACGGAACGTGTATCAATATGGAAATCTCTACTCTTGTGTTACATTCTTTATGGTACGTGGTAGGCTCGTTGGATTCTTCAGTCACAACCGAACGTAATATTCCTGGGACGCGCAAGGTATACTCTCCTAGAAGCTTCTCCACGGCAAGCAAACCGTCTATATGCCGAACAGCTGCGTCTATTTGCCACTGCTAGAAGATATTAAAGTTCACATCTCGTTGACAACTGACACAGTTCGATTGGAATGTGGTACCAAACCCAGCTTATTTCGCAGACTTAGAACCATCCGACTACCATTTTTTACGCGAAAAAAGTTAGCCTCGAACTATGTTTCAATCTCAGTGGTTTCAAGAGTCTCATTACTTCCTTGCCAACCCAATAATAATAATAATAATAATATTCCAACTCACTCAATATATCATTTTGTGGCAGCCATTTTTTGACGATAACATTTCTCGGTACATCATCTAAATCACTTTCAAATTTCCAAATGACCGTTTCGTTCAATTTCTCAAATGCTTTCAATAAAGCTCTTATCACATTATTACCCAATTTATCCGATCGTACATTTGTACCTAGCGAAAAAACAATTACACCATTTTCGGAATTATCTAATAATCTTCCAATTTCTCCGATAATTTGTTTCGGTTGTTTCGTATGTAAACCACCAACTGGTATTATATTTGGTGGTATTGGTTGTGGATAATCTAATAATGGATCTGTATTGGCTAATAGTAATTTGAAATGGTTCTCAACTTCATACCATTTCGGTAAATTATCACCGAAAACTTTTTTGGTTTCCTTCTCGTCGGTAGGATAAACTTTCGTATGACGCAAATATAAATCCAATCGTGTCATAATGAAATTCAATAATCGTTGATAAAAGCTCATTTCATTACTATATGGCAAAGTATGCCATGGTAGATAAGATGTGAATAATCCATTACCGAAATTATTAGAAATATATGATGGTAATAGAAATGGAGTTGTGGCAATTGTTGGCGGATAATTAAATCTTATAATTAAAGGATACAAACAATAGCCAACTGTTATATCGTATACGATTAAATCGAACTTGAAATCATCAGGATAATTGATTAGTTGTTTCAAGCCTTGTGTTTTCAATAATTTACCACAAATAAAATGACTCCAATCATAAAATATACTCATCATTTTCAAAATACCATGATTTCGCATCTCATTTATATCAAATCCATCATTCAAATCATCATAGACACCTAAAATAATGATTTACAAGTAATTTAAAAAAATGAAATCAAATAATAATCATATATGTACCTTCTAAATGGATGAAAGTATAATTTGTTGGCCTTGTAAGTCGATCGTCATCAGGACCAATTAATGTGACGTTATGTCCTTTTTCAACTAAACCATAAGCGAAAGTTCGATGCCACAAATGGTGACTTGGTGACAGTATTGGTGTAATAAATAAAATATTCGCACCGAATATTAAACGTACATTTATTATTATTATTATCAACAATGGGAAAAGAACTGAATTCAATATTTGCATCTTCTTCTTCTTATTATTATTATTATTATTATCAACACTATAAGTGATCAGTGATCTGCGACAACGAATGACTACGTTGTACTTGATAGAATGATTTTTGAATTGTTTTTTTATTATTTAAAATTTTGTTATCGCATATATTCTATAGTTGTTTTTTCCAAATCTCGATCTCTTATACGTATTTTTACATAACGCTCTTTCGAATTTATTCCACAATCAATTAATTAATTAATTCGCTTAAGCGACTTATTAGACATTTTATTAATGTCTTGATCTTGATCATCATCTATTTATTGACGATTTTCGTGCAGTGTCTATAGTTATAAAAAGCGAATTGTAGAGATCAAAATCTGAATCAAGATTGGATTTGTTTGGAATTGTTTGCTCAATATAATTAAATTCTATTTTTATTAACAAGCTCCGCCGTTTCACTAATACAAGTCAAGGTTGAATCCATTATAGATAATAACGACACTTGTATATGTAATCAGAAAATACAGGAGATACAAATTATAATCGTACTAAAAATATTATTGAATTATAATTTAATAATAAACGCGTCTATTAGAGGAGTAGAGTGAAAAAAATAACGCCGCAAGGGTGATATAAAAATATCAAAATCTCAAAATTCAAGCCAGCAATTCAAAGTGGACAAAAGGGTTGAAAAGCCAATTGACGGCTCTAATTAATTGATCAGATGTGGTAATTTCCAAATTTATACCAATAAAAAATGGTAATCATTTGAATTTGGGGTGGAAAAATATGTACTACTTTTTTCTGTATGGAAATTCAAAGCGGGGGTTGAAGAAAAATTCAGTTAACATTAAGATGTAGCAAAAATATCCAGCTTTCTAATGGTAGAAACCGTTTTTGAAAACGTCTAAAACTGAAAGTTGTAGCTTGTATAGAGCTGAGACAAACAAATTCCAATTTTAAGCCCTAATATCTCGAAAATGTTACAATTGAACGTGTCTTTTTCTATACACCATCGCATGTAGAAAAGTGTCTAGTTTCGAAAAATTTGGTAAAAACTCGACTTTGACTATTGGAAACAGCCCAAAAGCTGAAAAAACCTATCCAACTACAAAGTCGAAAACGTCGACTAAACAAAGTCACTCGTTAATTTTTGTTGAAAAATGATTGGTAAATAAATAAATAATAGTTTAGGATTGATAAGCTGAGACTATGGTCGCAAACAACATGCGTCCGATATCGTTAGTATTATTATCGAATTTATTAAAGTAAGATATATAATGTTGAGAGTAGTTTTGTTGAAAATCACGTTATTATTGAATTTCGTTAATTGTGCAAATATTTTGGCAATTTCCACATTAGCATCACCCAGCCATTTTATATTCCATGACCGTTATTTACGGCAATTAGCCAAAATTGGACATAATGTCACATATTTGGGCCATAATAGCAGTCCGAATAATAATCAACCGAATTACACGCAAATAGTCATGGAAGGTGATTTATTTATTATTATTATTATTATTATTATTATTGTATTGTTTTGTTGGAATTGTAGGTGTTTATGATGAGCTGCATAGAGATATGAATCCGATATTTTTCAAAAATTACTCAACTTTCGAATTGATCAAATCAATCTTCGATTATCACGAACAAACCTGTATTGCCGATTTTAAATCGAAAAATTTGAAATTATTAACAAATTATCCGGCTAATTTCAAATTTGATTTGATCATATGGGATATAAATTCGGTATTATGTTTATATCCGTTGATAGAGAAATTCGGCAATCCACCAGTTATCAGTACGAATCCTTATCTATTACAACCGAACGTTTTCCGAAATATCTACCAGCCGTATATACCGAATATGGTATTACCATATAATGATCGTATGACACTATGGCAACGAGTTAATAGTAATTTTTGGAATGTAATTACCGAATTGTTGCGTTATTTCTATTATGAACCGAAAATGTATCGATTGGCAATCGATTATTTCGGTAAAATGCAATTTGATTTCGATAAATTCGAACGTGACATTATGTTAGTTTTAACGAATTACAATCCAATATCGAATTTTATCGAAGCACTACCACCGAATATTATTGGCGTTGGTGGTTTACATATCGAACCGTCCAATCAACAATTACCGGACGATTTACAAGAGATTCTAGATAATTCGAAGAATGGTGTTATACTTGTATCGTTCGGTACGAATATTGAAACTGAGCAATTCAATTTCAATGAAATTCAAGTGTTTATTGATATTTTTGCTAATTTAGAACAAACGATTATATGGAAATTTCAACATGATCAAATTGAAAATCTACCGAAAAATATTTATTTAAAAAAATGGTTACCACAAATTGATATTTTATTACATCCAAATACGATTCTATTTATATCACACTGTGGTTTGTTGAGTTTACAGGAGATTTTCTTTAGTGGTGTACCGGTTGTTTGTGTGCCATTTTTTCTCGATCAATATCCAAATGCCCAATTGATAGAACAACGGCATATTGGTAAATCGATCAAATTTGACGACATCAATTCTAATAATTTCCATCGAATCATCAACGCTATTATCAAGAATCAAACGTAAGTTGTGATTTTATATATAGATAAGTATGTTGATTTGTTGTTGCAGTTATAGAGACAACGCTAAGAGATTATCGAAATTATACCAAGACGTCCAGAATAAACCGCTAGATACAGCAATTTGGTGGACGGAATATGCGTTAAGACATGGCAAAAATCGTAATTTTGATCTAGCAACTAGAGATATGAGTTGCATTGAATTTTATAATATCGATTTGATTACAATTATATTTTTCGTAATTTCGATTTGCTTAGTTTTAATGAAATGGCTGATTCTCTCGATTATTTCCAAATTGAGGACTAGTGGACAGACGAAGAAACTGAAAAAACATTGATTTTACGAGGAGAATTTCATTTAATTAGTTTTATATTTGTTTCTTTGTACAAATAAATTGATGAAGATTCGGAGAAATTTGAATAAAATTAACAAAACGATTATGTACAACACTAGAATGAAGGCAATAACATCGATTTCGGCTGCTTGATAATACGGCATATGGCGAGATTTCGGTGATAAGAAATCATCATCATCAGCGGCATGTTTCAAGATGTATTCGGTCCAAAAAACAGCTCGTTCTAATGGTGTTTGCGGTTGGTCCCGGAATCGTTCGGAAGTTTTCTTCATATTTCGACGATAGCTGGAAATTTTCACAAATTATTCCAAGTATAAAATAACTTTTTTTTACATCAATTAATACATTGGATTGTCTAGAACTTCTTGAATATTGTTGTAAATTTGCTCAGATGTTAGTACGGTTGAATCGATGACTAAACCGAGTTTTTTCTGTGCCATTTTATGACCGGTAATATATTGATCGGCGATAAAAGGTACGATAATTATCGGTACACCATGATAAATAGCTTCTTGGGTACTCGAAATGCCACCATGACCAATGAATAATTTCACATTTTTGTGACCTAAAATTTTCCAATTAATAGAATCAATGAGAAAATCGATAAAAACCAAATTATTCACTCAAAATATCATTTTGTGGCAACCATTTCTTGATGATAACATTTCTAGGTACATTCTCTAAATCACTTTCAAATTTCCAAATAACAGTCTCTTTCAATTTCCCAAAAGCCTCCAATAACGCTGTTTTCTGGCCATCAGTTAATTTATCCGATCGTATTAAAGTACCTAGCGAAAATACAATCACACCATTCTTAGAATTATCTAAAATTTCTTGGTAGTCTTGTGGAATTTGTTTCGCTACTTTCAAATGTAAACCACCAACTGGTATTATATTCGGTGGTAAAGGTTGGGCATAATCGAATAATGGATCAATATTTGCTAATATCAATTTAAAATTTATTTCAACTTGATACCATTTCGATATTTGATTACCAAATATTTGTTTCGCTTCAATTTCATTAAATCCATGGACTCGATTCAATAGATACGAATCGAGCCGTGTAAAAAAATAGTTAATTAATCGTTGATAGAAATTCATAGTATCGGTATATGATAAACCATACCATGGTAAATATGATGATTGGAAATTATTACCGAATCGATAAGAAATATATGATGGTAATAGAAAAACGGTTATACCAATTGTTGGGGGATAATTGAATCGTTCGATTAATGGAAATAGACAATAGCCACTTGATATATCGTATAAAATCAGATCAAATTTGAAATCTTTCGGATAATCGTTCAATAAATGTAGATTTTTCGTCTTTAGAACGGATTTACAATTGAATTTGATCCAATTGTGCACTTCATTTAATGTATGAAAAGCACTTTTATCTTTAGCTTCATTCAAATTAATATTTGCATCGAGAGCTTCATAGAGACCTTAAAATATATAATTGAAAGAATCAATGATTGAAAACGATAAAAAAAAATTGGATAATACCTTCAAATTGTATAAAAGTGTAATTAGTTTTGATAATATCATCTTGATCGGGACTCATATAAGTGACGTTATGTCCTTTATTGACTAATTCCAGAGCTAAAACACGGTTCCACATATGATGGCTACGAGAGCCAAATGGTAATAAATACAAAATATTTGCACTCAATATTAAATTTAAATTACAACAAATATAAAATAAACGGAAGGAAATATTTAAATTCCACATATTTCAATTAATATTCTTAATAGCGTAAATATTGAGTAACACTCAATTTCTTCTTATAACGCAATTATGTAACTAATTACGATATATTTCAATATATATACATATATATATAAAATTATTTATCTCATAATAATAATAATAATAGTTATATTGATAAGTTTAATGATTCTCGATATAGTTGGGAATATAATTATTTAGGTACTCAATCATATTTATTTGTCTATTTATGATGAGTGGAAATTTTTCTGGAAGCTGATGCTGTATGACGAGCATTCGGGTGGTTTTTTGGGGATGCTCCAGCTCTAGCTCATTACCTTATAGACAGCTCAACAATAATAATCGAACCGTTCCTAAATTCAATCGTAACTTTATTCTAGAATAAATTATTATTGATGAATTGATTGAAAATAATTGCAAGTCATATCTATAGTTAAGTATTAGAAAAATAATAAACTTGAACTATTTCAATGCAAAATTATCGAATTATCATCGAGGACTTTGATAAATTGGAGAAAAAATAATGGATATAATTCCGCATTCATTTTTATTCAATTAATTTCCAATTAATTTGAAAAAAAATCGATCTCGACTGCTCGATAATACGTAGTTGGTCTCGGAATCGTTCTGGAGTTTTCTTCATATTTTAACGATAAATAAACAAAGCAGGAATAAGATGGACCATTATTTTCGCTCATGTAAAATTCATTCTATTACCAACACTTTAGATTATGGCCGTTGGAGTGCTCCATGTACAGTTAAGACACAAAAATGAATTTTCGTCTTGCCTTATTCAACATTTTCAAAACTAATTCCGATAATATTGCTTATTGTTTCACGAATTGTTTCTAGCAATTATAAAGATATAAATTAAATTTCTTAATTATTTACAAAAAATTCGCTTCTAAAGAGATCGTTAATTTAATTATTAAAAATAACTTTAACATTATTGAGAAACAAAGATAAAGATTTATCGTTTTTAAATAAATAAAAATTGGACGCCAATAAACTATAAAAATCATAGTTTCTTCCGTTTGGTTCAATTGAAATTATTAATTGGACGGTTCTGGAAAATTTTTCAAAAAATATGCATCAAGTACCATTTTATTGGCTTCCAACGGATATCTTTCTTTTATTCACTTAATTTATTAATTGTTTAGTTTTAATTGGAAAAAAAATCAAGATTTATCAATAATACGTATAATAGCACTTAGTTAGTTTTTAATTTTCTTGTTTTTACAAATAATTTTATCAAACTTTGAACAAATTTAAATAAAACTAATAGAATCGTAATAAATAAACCTACAATAAAGGCAATAACATCGAT
>JAZBGX010001121.1:5310-21000 GCA_037414775.1 Zonitis immaculata | reverse complement strand
GACCTTTTTTTTATTTGTACTACATTTGGGGACGTATCCAGATACATAATGATGGAATATTGAATTGATGTCTTATAAATAATATCAATTTTCTACATTTCCCGAACAGCTAGAGAAACCGTTTTGGCGCCAAAATGTTGGCTAGGTACGAAATCGTGTCAAGAACGACAGAAGGCTTTTCTGAAGTCGAATTTCTAGATCCGGACTCAGTTGCAAAATCTTACGGTTTTGAACGGACTCGACCATCGATATTAGTATACTACCAACTACTCAGGTTTTTCTAACGATCGCCGGTGAGACACGCTGTATATTTAGATTCTTATTTCAATAATAATTAAATTTCTTAACTAAATATTTATGGAAATCCAGTTTATAGATCATTCACAATTTTAATTATAATTAGAATATCTTTAGATAAATTCATGTGATAATTGCAAAGATTTATCTCTTGTAGCTATAGAATAAATAATTTCAAAATACACAGATGTAATTAAGTGATTTTTTTTTTGAGAAAATCATGCTTCAAGTATTACAAATAAACTTTAATATTCAAAAATGCTGATGAAAACCAAGGTGGAACTTGAGGTCATGTTCAAGAATATCATTTAAAATGTAATTATTGAAACAATGCGGAATATTTTATACAACAATTACTTTGCCATATTCAAACACTTATGCCTTGAAATGAACTGTATTTTCTTTATTTTTATATACAATTACTATATAAAAACAGCACATGTGCAAACTACATATGTATGTACATCCAATGTGTACATATGGAATTTGTTTGGAAAAAATCATCAAAATAAAACTTTATCTACATAATATATTTATTTTTCCATCACGATATTCCATTTTGGTCTTTTTTCAAAACAATAGAATAGCTCAAATTAATTGATAATTGTTTTTTTGTTTGTTGATTAAAATAGAACAACTGGTATAAGAGGTCAATTATTTATAAACGACGAACAACGTGATGAAAATACATTTCTGAAACAATCCTGCTATATTATGCAAAATGATACTTTACAACCATTATTAACAGTACATGAAGCGATGACAGTAGCTGCCAATCTTAAATTATCATCAGCAAATAGTCATAAAGATAAACAGGATAAAGTGGATTTTATTTCTAATAATTGATAAAAATATAGATAATCTATTGATTTGTTGTTTGTAGGTTAAAGAGATTTTAGTTTCAATTGGTTTATGGGATAATAGAAAAATTAAAACTAAATCATTATCTGGTGGTCAAAAGAAACGACTCTCTATTGCTCTAGAATTATTGAAGAATCCACAAGTGATGTTCTTCGATGAACCAACTAGGCTAGTTTATTATTATTATTATTATTATTATTATTGTTATAATTGTAAATTATTATTTATGTTCGATTATTTTTTTAATTATAGCGGCCTTGATAGTCTGACTTCTAAACAATGTGTGATGCTGTTGAAACAAATCGCCTCAACTGGCCGTACAGTGATTTGTTCAATACATCAACCTAGTGCCATGATATTTGAAATGTTCGATCATTTATATGCCTTATCGAATGGTTTTTGTATTTATCAAGGATCAATAAAAGGCTTATTACCATATTTAGATGAATCCAATCTTAGATGTCCACCGTACCATAATCCGGCTGATTATTGTATTGTGTTTTATCTAAAATAAAAAAATAGAAACAAATGTTTAATGTTTATAATTAAATTTTTTTTTTTTAGTAATTGAAGTAGCATCCGGTGAATATGGCGACCATATTGATATTCTAGTCACAAAATCACAAAATGGAGACAATGAAGAATGGCGGAAGAGGCAACGGGACTCTTTACAATTCCAATCAATGGAACATATAGGTTGGTGTTTTTTTGTTTTAGAAATAATGAAAATTTTAATAAATTGAATGCTCTTGTTAACTTTAAAATTCCGTTAATTATGTTTAATTATCATCATTATTATTTATTATCGCGAATTAGATAAAATGTGTATAATTTTATATAGAGATGGGTCAGCGACACAATACAAAAATAAAAACATAAATCTCTAATTCAACCAATCGCAGAAGTTATTTTTATTCAATAGTTGAGTTGTACATTTTTGCGACTTAATATACATATGGGGGCATTCCACGTCAGATCGACCACTTTTGAACTCGAGCCCTTTCGATTCGGCTGAAATATTATCGTTTTCTACCCTACTAAAGATGATTCTCCGAATTTTTTAAGATTTTTTCACCCTACTGAAAAAAAAGTTATGAATTTTTTGAAAATGGCATTTTTTTCATTGAAACGCTCATAACTTTCTCAAAAATTCCTCAATCAAACAGTGGTTTCGTTTTAATTGCTCAGCTTTGAACGTACTTTCTGGAAAAAAATATGAAAAAAATTTCCCAAGTCCTGTTCTATGAAATTTTCAAGTTTTTCCGGGAAACATCAATTTTTTGAAGACCCCCATTTTTTTTGTTTTTGTTTTAAGAAAAACTGATTTATTCTGAGCTTAATGCCACAGGAATGAAAATGGGCAGACTTTTCTTTCTATTGTTTTTACTCGATTGAAAAAATTGATTCTTTGGCTATCTGACCGTTTTCATGATGAACTGAAAATAGCAACTAAATGTTAGATAGTTTCGAAAAAAAAAACAACAGAAAGAAATGCCTGCCCACTTTCAATTTTGTAGCATTCAATTCAGGATAAATCAAAGTTTTTCTTAGAACAAAAACAAAAAAAATAGAAAATAGCGGTTTTCGGAAAATTGATGTATTGTCCGGAAAAACTTGAAAATTTCATAGAACAGGATTTGGGAAAATTATTTTGTATATTTTTCTAGAAAGTACGTTTAAAACTGAGCAATTGAAACAAAACAACAGTTTGATTAAGGAATTTTTGAGGAAGTTATGAGCGTTTCAATGAATAAACGCCATTTTTTGAAAATTCATGACTTTTTTCCAGTAGGGTGGAAAAATTCGGAGAACCATCTTTAAGAGTAGAGAACGATAAAAAAATTTTAGCCAAATCGATAGGGATCGAGTTCAAACGTGGTCGATCTGACGTGGAATGCCCCATATATATACTCAAAATATATACAGTGTGTTCCAATTTTCGGCGACTTTTTTCTATTTCCTGTTACTTTCATAAATTCGGTACGATGTTCCACTGAAAGAGATTGTTAATTTATAGTAAGAACCATCAAAAATGCAAAATATTTTCAAACATCCCTCGATTAAAAAAATATCAAAAGAAAGTCTTGATTTTTCAATAAGAATATTTTTTTTTCGTTGACTTGAGAGAGATCACCTTTTATTTATCACGTTTAAATTTAACATTCCTTTAATTAACTGTCGGTGGTTAAAAATAACCATAAGCTAATATAATAATAACAAGACCGGTAACTGCTTTTTTGGTTGCGTTAAGCAAATTCCACTGGTGCGATCCAATATTTCTATTGAATGTGTTGTTGAGAAACTTGTTGACAATAATTCGCGGTAACGCAACAAAGCTCCAATTGATGCAATGAATATTTTGTTTCTATTGAATATGGCAGCATTGCACTTTCAAGGCACGCTTTGTTCATACTGTATTGAACAAGATTTAACAACTATAGAAGATTCACATTTGAGAGAGCGGAGCTAAGGCTGAGTTATCTCTATGCGACACGCCTCACTGTAATTGTCTTTTAAGTAGGTTACTGCGATGTGGTGTGGTAGGTGGAGAGCTCCAAGACTTAGCTCCGCCTATGCTCTTTCCAATATGAATCTTCTATCGTGCTAAACTTTGAATGGACTTTACTCGAGAACGGTTGACTTTATCAACTTCAAACAAAAGAACTTTTCTGACGTATTTTCCGACGATCTTCAATAAGAATTGAATAAAAGTTGCAAAAATCAAACGGGAAAAAAGTTTTGGACAATTATGTGTATGATCTATTTTTCACCAAATTTGGTACAATTTATCACTACAAACAATTGTACAAAATTTACGGACAATCGCTTCTATACCAAAAAAGTCATTGGCTAATTCTCTCCAGAAAAACAACAACTTTGAGGCTCAATATTGAGCTTTTCGAAAAAGTGCTAGATAGACTTGTCCCATTATTTGAGGCTTTTGATGGTATTGTAGATTCAGATCTCTATTTGGTTCCTAAAATAAAATTCTTGAAATTTCCGAATTCAATAATAATATTTTGGTTCAATTCTATAATTTCATATAACAGTAATTCAATCTAATTTCAATTTATTTTTTCCAGATAATTTAATGCAACGTGGTCGAATTACTCCAGTCAAAGCACCACCGAGTTTATTTAAGAAATTACCAAAAAATCCAAATAGAAAACAACAACAACAAAAAAAATGGAATTATTGTCATGGCCAATATGCAACATCATATTTTAATCAAATTTTCGTATTATTAAAACGTACATTTTTATTAAATAGTCGTGATCCAACATTAACATATTCACGTTTAGCTACACATTTATCAATTGCTATATTTATTGGTATATTATATTGTGGTATTGGTAAGGATGCATCGAATGTTTTGAATAATTTCAATTTTATGTTCTTCACTGTTATGTTTCTAATGTTAACAGCATTCAATTGTGTCACAACAACATGTATGTATTTTTCTCGATTTAATCAACTGAAAATTCGATTAATTTTTATATCAATTCCAGTTCCCTCCGAATTACCAATAATTACAAGAGAACATTTCAATAAATGGTATTCACTAAAATCATACTATCTTGCAATAACATTAGCTGACATTCCAATACAAGTAGGTATTGTAATGGACTCCTTTCACAAGTGCCTATCTACCTTTAATAAATTACCATTTTTTCGAATATAATATGACGTCTTGAAATTATCACGTGAAACTTCGTGATAATCTTCGAATTTTACAGGTCAAGATTAAGATAACAAATTACCTAATTTAGTCTTTTTCTATATAAATCAACTTTCTAAAATTTCTGATTTTCACTTTTATTATTCGAAATTAAATTCAATAATTGATTGTCTAATCTTTTTGTTGTTGTTGTTGTTGTTTCAGATGGTGGCAACTCTACTATACGCTACTGTAACTTATTTTTTCACAATGCAACCAATTGAAATATTCCGTATTTTATCATTTCTATTTATGTGTGTATTAATATCGATGGTAGCGCAAAGTTTTGGTTTATTTATAGGTGCCACAATGAATCTTAAAGTATAAAAACAAATAATATATCCAAAGAATTCGCTTAATCTTCTTCAATTTTGGTTTGTAGAATGCTGTAATATTTGGTCCATTCTGTTTTTTACCGTTCACAATATTTTCCGGATTTTTCGTACAATTCAACAATGCCCATCCATATTTTCGATGGATATTCCATATATCATTTCTAAAATATGGTTTTGAAGGTTTAGTATTATCAGTACTGGGTTATGATCGTGGCAAATTACCATGTAATGATGCTGATTATTGTCATTTCGTCTATCCGGAAAAGTTCCTAGATGAAATGGATATGGAATATGCACAATATTCAACAGCTGTTGTATTTCTATTATGTTTAATTGCATTGATACGAATTGCAGCATATTTTGCATTAAGTATACAAATCAAACGACGCAGATAGAAGAAATGAACAAATATATCATCTATAAACAATAACAAAGCAATTGATAACAGAAGATTTTTCTATTACAATCATTATAAACAAAACAAGAAATGTGTTCATTAATAAAAATTGTGATAAATAATGCTAATAACTCCTTTTTATCAATGTTATTGTCGACTATTATCTATAATCTATATAATTGTTTACAATAAAATTGTAAATAGACTTAAATTTATTAATTAATATTAAAGGAGAAAGAAACGCTAAAATAATTATATTGTGATTATTTTTGATTAATTTTATAAATTGTAAATTTTATTTCTATCAGAAATCTTCAATACGAAAATAAACTAATATTTTTCCAAACTATAGCTGCTTTTTTCTTATTGATAATCCTACAGGATACCTAAAAATAAGGATAATCTATACGAATTCCAGTATGATTAAAATCCAGAAGATGTCGCAATTAAATCTTCAAGTCAACAGTGACCTATTTCTCTCTACAAGAAATTGTTTCTAGAACTACATATAGATGGCGTCGGCTATATTTTCTAAATAATTTTAATTATACAGACTGATTCATCGAGTAAACTACAGCATAAATGATGACGATTGAGCTAACATGCCTTATACAGGTTGTTTTAAAAGTCATAGATAGCGCTGTATAGCCGATGAGTTTCAATCTGTGGCACCTTCGATTAATAATTAGAGTCGCTAATTAAAAGTACTCTCCACCGTCCAAACCAGCAGGTCTTCCTTCTATTCTTGTTCTATTAAAGTCCTGCATAAATGTAAAATTGGTGGATGCGCCACATATTCATCTATTACAAAATTGAAGTTTCAAACAGACGAATAAATCGAAAACTGATAAAGTAAGATGGATGGACAATACAAAAATATTTTTCTTATGTAAAATTGTACTGTCTTCTAAATTTTCCCAGGGAATATTCACTACCACATTCCCTATTTATTATTCAATGTTGTAAGAGCACATACCATTTTTAAATTTCTTGACGCATTACCGACCATATATTTAGCATTCTAAATGTATTTAGATAAGTGTCATGCTTGAAAAAATCCGTTTTTCCGTAAACAAATAATTATCATCTTTCTCAACGTCATCTCATAGTAACAATACATTGATAACTTGACAATTATCAATGTATCACTTGTGATAGATGAGTACATATACAGTAATATAGATAGATAGATAGGGAGCGATGGACTGAGGAAGTGCTTGAGTAGTTGGGGGAAGAGAGAAACAACAGGGGCAAAAGAGAGATATTGATAGAGAAGGTTATATTGAGAGAGATGAAGCGAGAGAGAGAGAGATAGGTAGGTTGAGAGAAAGGATGATATGATGAGAGGGTGAGACAGAGAGAGAGGTCTTTAATGAGAGAAAGAGAGAGTGAGAGTGAGAAAGAGAGAGGGAGCGGAATCGTTAATGAATAATTGACGCAACAGTTTACATATTAATGATTTTTCAATTCAAAATAAGATCCTTCAAAATAAATAAATTCAAGATATGTAAATTTTTCTGTAGTTTCAAGTATTTTTTTTCCACTTGTATTTTATTATTTAATTTTATTGAATTGATAAGAATATATTTTCGATATTATTTATGATTTTCTAAACTTTACCCATACGTTTTTCGATTTAATTAATTAGCTCTTGTTGTTTTTGACCAAATTGTTGATTGCGTCATGACAAAATATACGGGAAATTGTGGATTGAATTAATTGAAAATTCGATTTTATTTAGGTAAATATTTTTATTCAAAATTTTTTCTATAATCATAACAATATACAAATAAATATAAATATAATGTGGTTTAGCACAGCCTCATCTTATATGTCTGATTTTTCGTTAATTAATCGAAATAGTGAAGAATTATCGTACAGCCATTAACTTGTATCTTAATAAAACATAAGCTAATATTCTCAAAAAAAATAAAATAATAATTAATGCAATGATATCATTATAAAATTGATCGCCTCTCATTGATATATCATCTAAAAATTTCATTGGATATTTATAATGACAATATTTATCATCTGGACAATCGATAATAGGCCGATTCAAACCATAAATAGCACCAACCATACCTTCTAAACCATAACGTAAATACGATATATAACTACCCCAATATAGATATGATGGTAGATCGCGTAATGATACACCAAAACCGGAGAACATCATCATTGGAACGGATAATGTCGGACCCATAAAAGTTCCATTCTATATAAATTAATTAATTAATTTTGAAAAAAATTATTGTATTTGAATTATATAATTACCACAACATTCAGAACGGCGCCTACCATCAGACCGAAACTTTGCGCCACGAAAATTACTAACAAGCTTATGGTGAAGAACATGCTAAGTCTTGTAAATTCCGGTGGCTGCTCTGTCATGAAGTAAATTATAATGGTGAAGACGACACAACACACCACCTATATACATATATATATAGATATATACAAAGTGACTATGTTTAATTATCTTTGTTTAAGTCGACGATATACTAGAGGTGGGTTTGGTTTTAATACATAAAAGAGGGTGGTATTTTATGATAATGATAGTTTGAATAACAACATACCGATACTGGAATATCAATTAATGTCACTGATGTGTAATACATTTTCAACGAGTACCAACGATTGAAGTGTTCTTTGATTAAAATCGATAAGTCGCTAGGAACTGCATTAATCAATTATTATAATTATTATCGAGTTAATAAAAAAAACTTACATGTTAGAATTGTTAACATCATTGTTGACATCATATGGTGCATTAAAATTGAGAATAATAAATTATAATTATCTAAGACTTTGGAGCCATCGGAACCGGCTCGCCAATATAAAGTACCCAGCATCAAACCAACAAAAACATTGACTAGAATCCTTGTATACGTTAAAGTCTGTTTATTCGAATTAAAAAAAAAAATACTTAATTAAAAATCAATAATTAATACATTATCGAGTACTTTCGGAATAATAATGAAATGAATATTCAATAATTTTAATGAAAAATAATATCAGACTAATTGAATTTGGATTATAAATTTAATAAATTTTAATAGAGAGACAAGTGAAAATTGCTGGTTGAATCGATTTTATAGTTTCAATAGAAAATCAACCCTTTTCATCGGAACGACTTTATTTAATGAAACGATCTATATATTCCTTTAAAACTGTCTTCAGACGCATACTAAATACCCAATTTTGTACGTATACACAGGATGGTCCACTAGAGATATTCCTGGTCTTGCAACTCTGGCTCTAGTAGGTGCAAAAATAAAACGGACCCGACGATCTAGCGAGACGTTCAAACTAGAACCAGAATTCCTACAAGATCAGGAAAGCCTCTAGTGGACCATCCTGTATATGTTGTATACATTTACCAGAACTGAATCATTTGCTAATTAATCAAAATCAACCAAAAAAATAAACAGCAAAAAAAAGATTAATTACTTGATCACGTTTCGTTCGAATATAGCCACGTCTCAATAAGATTTTAAGTTGATTATAAGAACTGGTCGCTTGTAAACCGCCACTACTGTCCTCCTCATTTTCGTTGAGGCTTAATGAAGTTTTTTCTGGAATTAAAAAAAAAACTATGGTTGTTTTAATAAAATTACCATATTTCCAATATTTTCTACCTTCTAATGTTTTTAATGTTGGTAGATTTTCCGGTTGGTCGAAATATTTCAAAGATTTACCATTGATTGTTGCACGAACCATTGTCGAGATTTTATCATCGCCATGTTCACCGCATGCCAATTCGATAACTACAATAAACAGAAATAACTAATTATCATTCCAATTGTTGGAGATGGAGATGATGATCGAATGTTAGCGAAGAATACAATATTATTTATTTATTCGCTGGAATTGTAATTTTGGGAATTTTGATTATATTATTTCAAAATTTCAATTCTTATCATTTGTGTTGTTGTTAACTAATTTTGTAAAAACACGGTTTCTATATCTGATAGAATTAAAATTATAGAAATATTCGAATTTCGCGTTTAATTGCTTAAAATAACTTTTGGTTTTTGTTATTGAAACATCCTTGTGGATTTTTTCTCTAAATCTCGAATAAATTTTATATCTGCGATAAATCTTCACTTTTATCTCGCATTTTTTAATCTAAACGACGTGTTTTTATAATTCGTACAAATATTCCCTGGTAGATTAACAATAAGTCGCTCTAACTAGTAGCGTTGTTATACATTTTTTTATTTTTTTTGGATTCAACTTACCATAATCGGCTGGATTGTGGTACATGGGACATGGACAATAAACATCATTCAAAAACGGTACAAGTCTATCGCTAGTACCTTGATACAAACAATTACCACCCGATAATACATAGACTTGATCGAATAATTGGAATAATGATGCAGATGGTTGATGGATTGTACAAACAATCGTTCTACCTTGTCGCGCTAATAATTTTAATAATTTCACACATTGACTACAAGACGAACTATCCAATCCTCTGTAACAAAAAAAAAAAATTCCAATACAAAGATTTTTTTTTTAATTTAAAGTTCAACTTATATTATAATTAGTTGCTTTCAACCTTCATTTAATTGAATTATTAAGCACGACTCAAGGCTATTTGTTTATAATATATTTGTTATATTTTTAAATTATAAAAATTAAAGTATAATATTGAGAAATTATCGGCGATAAGCACTTTGTACTTACGAAATTTCTCTTATCGATTTCTCTTCGAATATTCATGAAATTACTAAATTATATTTTTATAAATAAAAAAGTTGTTATGATTGAACTTCCTTAGAATAAATTCATCAAAAACCATCGTGATCGTGATTTTTGAGATAATTTTTTTACCGGATTTCTTCGAAAATAACTTACGTTGTCGGCTCATCCAGAAACATTACCAATGGATTATTAATCAATTCTAATGCAATCGATAAACGTTTCCTTTGACCACCTGATAAACCGGCAGCTTTTGTCGTTTTCGTGTGCGACAATCCTAAAGTACCCAATATTTCATCAATCTATAAATAATAAAATACAATTTTTTTTTTTTAAAAATAATCAATGAAATAAATATTTTAATAACAATTGTTTTAATACGCAAATATATGTTATATTGTCCTAGTTGGTTTTTATGTGTTATGGGTCAGAATGAGAAAAATTGATAAGAGGCACGCGTATATATGCGTTATCGAACAAATACATTTTTTTTTCTTCTATATAATCACAATTAAACTTACAATTTCATTTTTTATTTTACGACTAGTATTCGTATTTAATTTCAAATCAGCAGCTATATCCATATTTTCTTGTACGGTCAATAACGGTTGTAAACGATCGTCTTGTGTAATATAACATGATAATTTACGGAATTGTTTCAAATTCCTTATAATACCATTTATATAAACTTTACCATAAACACCACGTATCCTATAACCGCTTAATACGTCTAATAACGTACTTTTACCAGCACCGGATGGGCCCATTATCGCTATCAATTGGCCGGGTGGAAAACGGCCATTGATCCTATGCAAAATCTCTTTGTAGCCTATTCAACAACAACAAAAAAAAATAACAACTCTCTTAATCTCCAAACAAAGAAGGTGAACAAGTCAATTAGAATAATTAATGTTGGAATTAACCTTTTCCAATGCCAAGCGATGCAACATATCGGATTTCTTCGAATTGTATATCAATCGGTTGGCGTTGAGGTAATCGACTGAATTTCGTTTCACTATTATTTTCACATTTTACCCGATTACAAACAGCACTTTCATGATCATTTGGCGTTATAAATTTAACACTTTCACTATTATTACAACAACAACTAGCCTCATTTATTACCACTTCCATATTGTATTCAAATGTAAATTTTAATTCAATTATAAGTCGAATTTTATGCTCAAACGGTGTTTTATAATGATTTTATTTTAAATATACACCATATATATATATTGTTATATATGTATGTAGCCGCTTTGATTTTGTTGTGCATCGAGTGTGAATATTATCATCTCGTCTTGGTCATTTATATAGAATGGCTAAACTTCAAACGTATTGGACTAAAGATTAAAGTTCAATTTTATTGTTATAATAATTCTCATCGATTTCATATCTCTATTCGAAAAAAATTTGAACTCAAATTAAAACAAATATCATTAATAATATTTATACCGGCCTTTAGACACTTTAATGCCACTATTCGCATTTTCCAAAAACATTAGGTACTCTTTTCTCCCTAATTCAATCAACAATAATATTTATTATTAGGAAAATTTGGATTTTTTTTCTAATAATAATTATCAATAATTTGTTTTGTTTGAAAAACAAATATCAAAATTGGATTATAATTTCCTTGATAATCGAATATGCAGCTGTAGCTAATTTTTTTTTTATCTAAATTGATATGATAATTAATATAGAGCACTTTTGCTCCCTATTGACCTTTCATTCATCCTTGAGCACTCTATACACAAAGGTGCTCATTACTTAAATTTATTGTCATTACTATGATTAGAAAATTATTATCGATTCGAGGTTGTAAAAATGTTTGAGAAGATAATGACATATATTTCGATATATATCGAATAAATCGAACTTTACATTAGGATGATTCATTTAATTATGGTCTTTGAACCACAATATAACAATCATTATTGTCATTATTATTTTTTTGTTGAATATTCATTAAAAATTATGATAATAATTGATTTTCGGTCACATTGATATTTTAATAATATAAATGTAAATATTTATGAAAAAATTCCATTACTATCATTATCATTGTTTTATTAACAAAGAAAATAAACAATCAATGAGAAAATCCAATTATTAGATAAACTATCGAAAAATTTATTCAATTTTTAGTAATTATAATTAAACAAATTAAATTTGAAGTTATAAGTACAAACGACCGCATATAATTTATTATCACTTTTAATTCGTATTTAACGCCATCTAGTATTGTTTATTATTAAACAACACAAATACAATTCTATCGAAATCGTCATCGTGATTAACATTTATTTATTTATTTTCTATCATACTCCGATAATTTCCAGTGTCGTAATAAATCACGTTAATTATTGATAGTCGATTATATAATTCTTATTATTTTAGGTAATTAGCTGTGATTATCTGTGCACAAATTGCAATTATAATATATTAGAAAATTATAAAAATAAATAAAATATCCAAAATTACTTTGATATAGACACAGTGCCGTAACGAGGGTATCAAGCACCCGCAGCAAGTGTCTAATTTGTGCCCACTGTAGCCCAATATTGAGAAAAAAAACTTTTAAGATAGTAAAGTACGTTTCATGTCAAATCGTCTACAGCAGCAGAATTTGTGACGCTCTGACTAATCGTCTAGTCGCTACTTTTGGTACGCGGTGCGTCACAAATTCTGCCGATTGATAATTTAAAATAGAGTAGTACAGTAAACTATACAGGTTGGAGAAAGGAAGTGGTGATAGTACTTTATGAAAAATTCAGTAAATCAAATTGTCAGCGGAAATCTAACTTATCTCGTTCTTAGTCTGTGGAATTAACAATGTTCTCTGTTCGACTAGTGATAAAATCTATGTTCCGTTAGTTATGCTCGAGGTATACTGTCTTAAAGCTAGAGAGAACTACCAAATATTTAGTGACTTTTCTGTTAACATCTTTAAAATACCAGCTGTGGATTTGTGGAAGTTGTAGTGAACTAGAGCTATGAACAAAAAGGACAGAGAGTGGGTAAATTTTTTAAAACTTCAACCTCCATTAATATCTCCATCTCGTTCGCTAACGCAAAGTGGCATTCGTCTTCTGTCACGTTCGCACTATTTTTCTTCGTTCTCAATCTGTGGAATTGAAACTGTTCTCTATATCTATAATGCGATCGTTATAAGAATTCCAGTTAAGATGGTAGCAACGTCGTCTCTCCAAAATAGAACAAACAGTAACAGAATTATCATAGTTTAAATTCATTTATCACTTTGTTACTTTCAACTTTATATGTTGTTCTAATATCTTTGAGAATTTGTAATTTCCCAAAACTATAGACAATCGAATTTGTAAACTTTGTACAAGTCAATTTTCATAAAATTTAACAAACAATTTCCATCATATTGATTCCAAATTATAACAATAAATTTTATTATATAGTTGAGTACAGGTTAAGTTATATACAGTGTCGACCGCCACATACTTACCTGGTCTGTAACTTTGGTCCTAGTGGAGGAAATAAAAAATGCACTTGAGGATTTTGCCATCAAAACAGTTTCTCTAACTTTTCGGAAAATATTTAATAATTCAATTTTCTATAACTATGAATTCTAGAAAGTTATAGAGAAACCGTTTCAACGCCAAAAGGTTCTCTAGATATCACACTTTAGATTCTCGAGTGCATTTTTTCCCTTACACAACTATAACTAGAGTTACAGCTAGACCAGGAAAAGTTGAGACGGTCCATCCTGTATATAGTATATTTAGTGTAATAGCAGTTTTGTTATTTCGAGTTTCGACCATTGGCGGCAATGTAAATATATTTTCTGTTTAACCATTCTATTTGCAATATGACAGAACATCATACATTCAATGATTTATATGTTTTTGGATATATATTTGCGACCTCGATTTATATTTGCAAATTTTAACAGAAACACCACAACTATCCATCTTTCTTTATAGCTGTTGGATTTTCATACATAAAACAAAAAAAAATCGGCAATTTGTAGAATATATTTATTTCGGTTTTCGTGTATTGTTGACTTTCAACTATTTCGAACCAAATCAAAGTAATATTTTCGATTTATTAAAATTAAACAGTATTTAGATACTTTATTAAAAATACCGTCATCCATATTCCCTACAATATACAGTAGAACCTCTCTTATTGGACCTTGAATCATTGATTCCAGCAAAAAAAAAAACGGTATCGTTTCAAATATGTAGAGCACAAGGTGATATTTTGAGGAACAAAGTTACCAATGACAACACACGACAGTTTTCTGGAAATTCCAAGTTTCTAAGCGATGAAAGCTTTACATGGATGGCGGTCCGCTCAAGAGAGATTCTACTATACCATTTAGAACTTCGATTATAAATATTTCCAATTGATAGCGTACAAGTATAACAAGTCTTATCAATGATTTAAAATGAATGGAATTTCAAAATAACTGTTAGTCTTCTTTTTATTTTGTGCTTCCAATAAAGAGAATCTGATTTAAAAAGCATTTGTTTCGTTGGTGAACGATATAAAGTTGAAGAGTAAAACTGGAGAATCTCACTTCATGTCACGTATTATGGCCATTCAAAGATTTCCACTATAAACGAGCTGTTTCATAACAAAAAAAAAAACAAATCGGATATTCAATCCAATTTATCAAAATCACACGGAATATATCGGAAGTTACAACAACAAAAATAATAAATGATGTTCAATTGCTTGTTGTTCAATGAAATTCTATTTAAAGCCGATTACAAATTTAGTACAAACGGCAAGTCTATCAAAAAGCTATTAATAATATTTCAAATGCATTTATTATAAAGTTTAATCATGTTATATATGTTAGTTGTATTCGAAAATAACATTGTAGTATTGTAAATTTTCAGATGGAATTATAGATACAATACGGCAGTTTATATCCTTTATTTTCTCCATTTTTTTTTTTATATTGCAATTCTATTTAGGTACATGATAGAGAATATAGCTGGAAGGCTAGAAATTTCACAAATATCTACTTTGGTTTCGTCGATTAATGGAATGTATAGGTATTCGCTTTTAATTTGGCAAATTTCAATTGTAAAGTTCAAAGGCTGGCTTTATTTTTTCATTGTTCACGAATTCATAGATGCGTGTTCTAAAAGTTTTTGGAAGTTTCCAGAGTAGTTATGTGATGCCGATTTTGGGCCATTTTGTGTAGGAATTTCAAAAAAAGTCCCATGTTGGTGGATGCGCCGGGTGAGCATACGCGTTGAAATTGGTGCTAGAGCGGGAAGTTTGAATTTGCATTTTGGTGGATGCGCTGGGTGGAAAAACGCACTCGCATGTACGGGAGGAATACGGTAGGAATAGGATGATATATAAATAGTGGAGAAATTGTA
>JAZBGX010001120.1:0-21007 GCA_037414775.1 Zonitis immaculata | reverse complement strand
CCATTTCTAAATTTGATTTTCCCCTCTTCTATTTATTGTTTTATAATTGTGATTTATTGGATTTATCTACAACTATAAAAATCAATGATACGTAATTACTGAGAAATCATCATTTATCGATATTATTGTCGTTAATTCAAATAAATTAAATTAAACAATCAACAAAATACCGATAAAAAATCGATTATTGGGACGTTAATTGAATTTACGATTAAATCTCTTAAATAAATCCAATAACGGATTTTCTGAAAGACTATATCGATTAAAATAAACCATGAATTTATAAAATCCGGTCCTGTCTATTATGCAACTTAAACTACTCCAACTTACACCTACAACTTTATATAGATTTATGGATGTATGGGTAGGCAACCATTAATACACCAATCATTTATTGGATTATTTATTATTTATTGATAATTATGTAGTGTAATGGAAGAAAACAATTTATTTAAATTCAATGACTGATGCCAATTGTCGGAATTTTGCCGATGTAATCGTTGATGGTTGTCCACGTCGTTTAAAATCAATTGTTTTCAATTTGTGCAATGGTAATTGATCCAATTTCTTATTATTATTACTACTACCACCATCATCATCATAACCAGCATGATTAATTTTATGACAATCGATGAATTCTAAAAATTTTGGTTTCAATTTATTATTACTATTATTATTATTATTATTCAATGGATTAGAAGATGATGTGATTTGTTCATAAATCGATGGTGTTTTATTCGATTTTTGTCCATCATTTCGTATAATTTCTTGTAGTTGTTGTTGTTGATTTGATGGTAGTGGACTTTCCAAAAATGCACAATTCGCTAAACTATCATATCCTTGTTCTTGTTGTGTTTGTAAATCATCTGATTGAATTGGACTTTCTAAAAATGAACGAAGCGGTGCATTAGAATTATATTTGATATTATATTGTTCGACTAATTTCATCAATTCGACTTTTTCGAAATTCCAAATTCTCTCATTCCATTCAAATTTCTTAATTAAATCATTCAATTCGTGATTTTTATCGAGTAAATTCTTTTTCAATTCAATCAATTGATTATGAATATATTGATAACGTTGTTCATAACGTATCCGTTGATTTTCCTTCGATTTATCTTTCAATATTTCCAATTTATTGCGCAATTGATTATTCGCTTCATTCAAATTATATTGATGGAATTCCAATTCATTGATCACTTTACGTAAATCATTATTTATAATTTCGCTTCTATTCAAACGATCCAAATAAATATTCAAAGATTTATCTTGTGTTTTGATTTTCGTATTTGCACTATCCAGTTTCGCTTGTAATGCAATTGTATCATCAATTATCGTACCAGTTTCTATATTAGCAACAGTAAAATAGATACGATGTATATTGGTTTCGCATGTATAATATCGACATTGTGGACATGTCTTCGAACGTTCCATCCATTGATTTAAACATTGATGATGGAATAAATGACCACATTGTGTACTATAAACTTCTGATGATGCAATTAATTGATCACTACAAATTGTACAACATATATTCATGATGGAAATTAGAATAACACTAACTATAATTAAAACGACTATCTTGAATTTTCTAGAATAAAATTCCGATAAGATTACACCAAATTCTTCATCGGATATTCTAACAAAACAAAAAACAAAAACAACATAACCCAACTTTTTTTTCCCGACTACAATTATACTCACACTTTCTACGAAATTCTTATGTAATTTATTTTAAATTAATCAATTACTCCAGTTTTTACTAAATTTCTCGTTAATTAATCGATTAATATTGATAAAAAATGATTATATAAATTATCTATTTATTTCTATTGATGTAAATGACAATTGACATTTGACAAATTCAACAATCGATTCATAAAGGTTATAAACCGATAGATTGATATAATTCCAAAAATTGCATAAACGTAATTATATAATAAACTATTAATAATAATAGAATGATAGCAATAAATTTTTACGAAATTGAATATTCTCATTAGATTATAATAATTATTGATAGATTTTATAATATAATTATTTTTTAGTTAGAGCTACAATAAGATGATTATGTAGATTTTGACAATTGTTATGACATAACCTCAAATTTTAATCATTAGCTAAAATTTTGCAATTCATTAGCGATTGGAATTAATTAATTATCAATCAATAAAGAGGAAGATGTTTGAATTGGAAAATTGTTTTTTTCGATAATTGTACAACAACAACAACAACAACACCACAACCAGATACAGGTCAAGACCATATTTACCTAATTATACCACTAGTCGTTATATTTTTCATAATGATTCTATCAGCTTTGGTATATTTATTTATTTATTTAATTAAATTCGATTGTTTAATTTTTATTAATTAATTTAATTTTGTTGTTATCAAATTAATGTTTTTTTAGGTTTATTTAATGGCACGTAGAAAACAACATTTGAATCGTTTACGACAAAATCTAATGGCTATGTACGATTTTGATTCGAATGAACAACATGAGTGGGAATCATTGAATAATAGTAATGATAATCGTAATTTAATTTTATATTCAAGTACTGAAGTTTAATTAAAATACGTTTGTACAGTATTTATTTGTTGTTGTTGTTGTTGTTGTTGATTACTCTTATCTATAGAAATAAAAATACAATGTTGATCCTTGAAAAAATGTTTATGATAGTCCGAATAAAGATATTGAAGAGAAAAAAATTAGAAAAATTGTCCTAAAAATTGCTAATATCCGTGAAAAACTGAAACAGTTCTCCTGATTTTTGAATACCTTCTCGATCATAAGTGGCGATAGCAACGACTTAATTGATTAGAGTTGGAGAATAATCCGAAAAAACGCATTTTAGGTTAATTTTCATCAGAACCAGGAAATCCACAATATAGCATTGTGGAACTAGATATTGCCTTGTTTCCACATGACACAGCTCTATCGTTCTATACACGACGTGTCAATCAATCAAATTTGTGAGCGATAGAACTGAAGAGATTTACTTCTTGCACCTTCCATCGGAACTGAAGAAACGTTTTCGATTCGCTCACACAATACGATTGCCGTTGTTGTATCAGAAATTGTAGCTATGTTGTTGGAAGGCTTTCGCAACTCAAATTGCCGTTTGCATATGGAAATCTTGGAAATTCCAATGAAGAATTAATTGTACGGATGTCCAAAGCTTCGCAACAATATAAATCGATTGTTCGACGATTACTCAAAAGCGCGAAAGTGCTTGGGTTCGGACACTTTCGAGGAGAAAACCTAAAACATAGAAGAATTTACTGAAATTGTTGCCGCTCTTTCGATAGGAGAAGGCACTTGGAGAAACCTGAATACAGATAACCAAATAGTTACTTGGACAACTGGATCGGTGAAGATGGTGATTTGGGAAATCACAGTTTGGATTGAAATGGTCAGAGGAAATTTCTTAAAAGTGCGAGGCCTATTCAACGATAGGTTACTCGATATATAAGCGTGGACGTTAAAATTTAGCTGTATAAAGCTAATGCTGGACTGTTGAGACCAATACCGGATAGGCAGCGGACGTGAGCTCTAAAAAGGAAAAATTCGATAATATCTCGCTCATGTAATGAGTGAGATACAAATCGAAGGTAGACGCAGATAGTACGGGATTGGGCAGGATTTGCTGCAGAAAGCTCAAAATAGAGAAAAGTTCGCCTTTGGTAGGAGAAGGCACTTGGAGAAACCTGAGTACAGATAACCAAAAAGTTACTTGGACAACTGGATCGGTGAAGATCGTGATTTGGGAATCACAGTTTGGATTGAAAGAGGATTGGAAAAGGGAATTTCTTGAAAATGCGACGCCCATTCAACGATATATAAGCGTGGATGTTAAAAATTACCAGAAGGGCAGTGGATGTGAATTCAAAAGGGAAAAATTCGATAATATCTCGCTCATGTAATGAGCGAGATACAAATCGAAGGTAGACGCAGATAGTACGGGATTGGGCAGGCGTTGCTGTGGAAGGCCCAAAATAGAGAAGAGCTCGCTTTCGATAGGAGATGGCACTTGTTTTGGTATTTTTTTTCTCCAGAACCAGAAAAGAAACAACAAAGATCTTCATTTAGTTACAGTGAATTTAATTTAGAAATTTTCAAAAAGAGAATGATATGATATAAATATTTACAAGTATAATTAAATTTATATAATAATTAATAGTTAATAATAATTTTTATATAAAGCAAAACTAGATAATAATAATAATTAAAAAAAAAAAGAAACAACTAAACTATTAATTAATGATAACAATACAATTTGTCGAAAATAAAATTGTAAAAGAAAATTGTAATAATGATAAAAATGGAAAACAATTAATAGTTATAATAATAATGATAATTAATAATAATAATGATAATAATAAAAAAGGAAGTCATTAAATAGTTCTACTGCAAAAAAATTCTATTATTACACTATTTAATAATTTCTACATGCAATTATTTAAAAATGTGCATCATTTTTTTTTTTTATACATATTTTGCTAAATGTCTCTCTCTCACTTTAAACGTTTTTTGTTTGTTTGTTTTTTTTTTGAAAATTTTGTTTTTTGTTACTTAAATTAATTATTTTTAATAATTAAATATTCTCTTCTCCCTTTTGTTTTATTTTGTTAAAATCTTGTAATAAGAGCAGATAATTACGTATTTTTTTTTTTACAATGTAATTACATTGATTATAAATTGGAAGAGTTACATTTTGGTTTTCTAAAGTTGGTAAATTGCCAAAAATATACAAATTTTTTGTTTGTTTGAGGGAAAAAAAAAACAAAACGTTAAAATATTGCACTTTTTGGGGTAGCTCTATTTTATCGTTTGTTTTTTGTTGGAAGAAATTCGATTTTTCTTTATAATTTCGGGAAAATTATGGCAAGTTTTTCTTTTTAAATTCATCGCTATTGGGTGGATTCGTCCGATTTTTTTTTTGTTTTTTTTTTTTAAATTTATTTATTTTAAATTAATAATAATAATTTTAAATACTTACAAATAACGATATGCATTTATTTATTTAAATATATTTTAATGATATTTTTTTCAAAAAAAAAAATTAAAGCTGTATTCAACCGGTACTGGCCTGTTTTTTATTATTCTGATTTTCCAAAAAAAAATATCGAGTTTTTGAGAAAAAAAAGATGCCCTTGTGGAAAGACTAGAAGTTTCTTTTTTTTTTTTTGTTTTGTTTTGTTTGAAAATTGGGGAATTTTCGTGTGAAAGAAAATCGGAAAAATTTTAGGCCTTAATTATATTAAAAATCTAAATAACCGTTTTCTCAAAACGCTTAGTGCCATATTTACAAAAAAAATTATCAATAATAATAATAATAATAATAAAGAAAAAAACATGTATATAATTTTAAAAATTTCCAAAAATCTTAATAATAATTAATTAATTAATTAATAAATAACGGCAAAAATACGAAACACTGACATCTATAGGTATATAATTTTTTTTGCGTTTTTCCGAAATTTTCTTCTTTTTTCTAGAAAATTTGCGACACTTACATATTATTATTATTTTTTTTTTGGTTTCTCAAATTTTCATATATTGCATTTTGGCCATTTATTCAATTTTCCATTAATTCTAGAAAATCTTAGGGGTTGTTTTATTTTATTTTCTTTTAACTTTAATAATAATATAATATAATCACCCCTTATTATTATTATTTAATTTTATTTTAAATAAGAAAACAAGCAAATATCACAATTTATTATTTTTTTTTTTTGTTTGTTTGTTTTAAATATTTTGCTTTGCAAATAATTAATCAATAATAATAATAATAATTGGTAACAGTCTTATAATAATAATAATAATAATAATAACTACATAAATATTAGAGATGAGAAAAACACAAAAAATTTTGGAAAATTTTTGAAAAATCCCTCCAAAAAAAAAAAACAAAACATTGCACTCAAGTCTTTGGAATTTTTTTTACAAAAACAAAAAAAAATTTAACTACAATTCAATAATCCCATCTTTCATCATCATTATCTTTATTATTATCATCATCATCATCAACATCATCTAATTGTTGTTGATTAATAATTAAATCCTTATTATTATTATCATTCGTTGTATTATCATCATTACTAATCGATGACGTATCACTATGTATTAAATCATCATCATCATATTGATGGTGATGAGGATGGTGGTGGTGGTGGTGATGATGATGATGATGATGGTCGAGTACTGGCGTTGGTTCGATACGTATAGTTTGTTCATTCGTACGATGTCCATAATCATCACTTGTCTGCATAACACAAACACCATTTATTATAACTTCATCACTATTATTATTATTATTTTTATTATTATTATCAATTTTCGTATCGTCCTCCCAATTCGGATTGACCCATTGTGGTGCTGCTGGTTTCCGACGATTCGAACGACCACCACCACCACCACCGCTACTTTGCGGCTGTTGCAATTGTTGTAACTCTTGTTTCGGTTCACTTTTTATCACTAAATTATTATTATTATTACTTAAATTCGAAATTTCCGATCCGCTATTACTAGCAACATCATCATCATCATCATCATCATCGTAATCATTAGGTTCACGTTTTAAATTAGTCATTGTTAAATCTAAACCACTAATTTGTTCTTTAACAGCATTATTTAATGCCGATAAATCTAAATCATTACAAACAGCAGCAGCTACCGGTAATAATCCCCGGCTGATTAAGGCTGCTAAATTTTGATTGGTTGCTACACCTGCTGGTGTTGTTGTTGTTGTTGAGGTTAGATATGGCGGATATGGTAATGGTACACCACTTAAACCTATACGTTCTTTTGATAATTCTAATAATCTTTGGTTTAATAACAGTCGAAATTGTACAGGATCAAATGGGCCTTGTTGTTGGTCGCGTGTTATTTGTTGTTCGTTATTATTATTATTATTATGGGGTATTTGTTGTTTGAGACGCATCCGATGATTGTGGAACCAATTCGTTATTGTACGACTACTCAAATTCAATTCATTCGCTAGAAATTCAATGGTAGCAACATTCGGATATGGATCTAGAGCGAATGCCAAACGTAATGCTTCCTTTTGTTCTTCACTAAATAGGACACGTTGTTTTTTAGCTGATGTCGGTCCAACAATCTGTCCACCAGGACCTGGTGAATTCGAATGATAAAATTCCGATGTATCATTCGATGATGTATCCGAACTATTATCGTGATGTCCACTACTACCACCACCACCACCACCGCCATTACCCGAACTACGTCGACGTTTATTAGCTTCGCGACGTTCATTCTTCAATTGTTGTAAACGATCAATATTATGGGCATCATTCAACCATAATTGCATCCGTATGAATGGTTCCCGACCTTTTATACTCAACATATGCCATGGTTTCGGTTTCGATAATAATTCACTAACGGAACCTTGCGATAGACCCAAAACAGCTTCGCCAAATATCTAAAATACAAACAATTCTCAATTAGACAATAAATAAAGTAGGGTTATAAATTGTACTTTTTGTCCGATATTATTAGCCAATAGGGCTTCTTTAATTTTCGTTGTTATAGTTTGAGTATCCAAATCTTGTGTTAAAGCTGCCATTTCATAGACACTAGGCGACATATGCTGGTGCATATTCCGTAAATTGACTTGATGTTGGATGATGGGCGATGAATTCGGCGGTGCTCCACTATTACTATTATTATTATTATTATTGGTACCATTACTACTGGTACTACTACTACTATGTGGGCTAGGATTTGATTTTTTTAGGATTTCCGGATTTTGTAGATTGATCGCATGGTGTGGCGGTAAACCGGGTGGTGTCAATAATAACGGTTGTTGTTGTTGTGGTACTACTACATTTTGATTAGTTGTTGGTGTTGTTGTTGTTGTTGTTGTTGTAGGTGGTGGCGGTAATTGTAGAGTCGGTGGTAGAAGGTTTTGATTTTCTTGTAATTTATTAATAATACCGGCTTCATTCAATAGTTTCGGTGTTGGTGGTAATGGTTTACCGATAGTACTACCTGTTTGATAAAAATAATAAAATTCTAATTTAAATAATTATAATAATTAGTAATTTCAAATTGAAACTCACCACCACCATAGCCGCCAGTACGCATCAATTTCTCCGGTGCAATTTTATATTGACTCGCTACCAATTTATGTACGGCATTGTCATCCTCCAAAAACATTTTCATCCGTATAAATGGTTCCCGACCTTTTTGCGTCAACATATGCCATGGTTTCGGTCTAGCCAATAAATCACTGACCGAACCTTGCGATAGACCCAATACAGATTCACCAAATAAACGTTGACTTATCGAATATTGACTTAATTGCTCTTTAACTTTCTTAACAATATCTTCTGTATTCAAATTATTGTATTGATCGAATTGTTGTTGGGTGATTGGTGGTAATACAGCTTTTAATGGTCGTTGTGTTGATGTATGATGTGGTTGTTGTGGTGGTTGTGATATTAATGAATTTGTTATTGATGCCATACGTTGTAATGGACTAGCAACGGTTGAATTATTTATAAAATCATCGGTTGGCGTTATAGCTGGCGGTAAAATTGTGTTACTCAATGGACTGGAAGCTGTTGAACCGCTCGATTGTTGTTGTTGTTGTACCGGTTGAGTACCAGGCTCAATTTTCGGCCGTACCAAACTGAATGCACTACCGGAATGTCGTAGATTCTCATCATCTTTGCTATTACTATCGCGATTTTGATCATCGCCATTTATCGATTTCGTTTTATCTTTCGGTAATGACAAATCTTGAACGCCACCATTCGATGATTGTTGTTGTTGTTGTTGTAATAGAGCTTGTTGTTGTAACGCTAATAAACCTAAATTAGGTAATTGACCACTATTTTGATTTTGATTCAATTTGAGTAGCTCCCGATGGTAAGCATCCAAAGCCATACGTATCTCTTCTTGAGTACGATCCATCTGACCGCCACTATTACCAAATAATTGCGGTAAAAACATCCTAAATTTAAATTGTTAGTAATCGTTTGATGATCCTACAATAAAATACAACTTACCCAGGAAATGTATCTCTTGGATTTCTGATATCATCCATCCGGCGACCCATCAATTTAGCTAATTCCTCTTGATAAATCCGTACGACTTTCTCTTGTGGTATATCGTCGTTTTCATATTTCTTCAAGCGGCGATTTTGCGATGAATCCCTCGAAAATGGACTTAAACATTGTTGGCCATGTGGCGATTTCGAATCATCATTACTATGACTATCTTCTAAAATATTACCACTTATTGTTTGTGTCAATTGTATTGTTGCTGTTTGTTGTTGTTGTGGTGTTTTTATATGTTGAAATTGATTAGCTTCATTCAATATATGCGCTAGACGTTCTTCGGTTAAATCATTATCAGGACGTCCGTATGTTGGAGGCATACTACTAGTATCTTTGCCTGAGGAAAAATTGTCTGTAAGGAGTAGGAGAATAAAAGATTTTCTTAGATAATTGAGGTTTTGCTAATTATTAGCAAAAACACACAATAAACGGCAAACAAAAATCAAAATACCAATTTAGTAAATTCTATCAAAATTAACCATAACCAAGGCCCGATTTTAGTCCAATCGAATTCGTATGGCACTGCCTAATTAGACTCTAAATACCACCAAAACTGCATTTAGTCAGAAAGCTTGGCTCGAACTGAGTCCTACTTCAGCTGACAACAACACAGAAGGCTGAATTTGTGAGAATTAGCAGTCAAACACCTCAAATGCTGATTGAGGAGGGTTACCGGATAATTTCTAGAATCACGCCATGAAAGTAGAAGAGTAGAGGTGCAATTTGCAATGGAAAAAGTTATGTTCACCGTTTTTTTCTTCAGAAGCACAGGTCTCACTAACAGAATCTAAAAATTAGAGACTAAATGCTCCATCATGAGTAATTTGACTGACTTGAGGCTTCTCGTTTGTGAGGAGTTTCCCTACACGATGATGCTGGAGGAGACTATTTTATTTGGAGTGGCTATCGGTTTCGATCTAGACCACGTCCAAGACCCGAACTGATTCCTATTGATTTTTACTAAATCATAATCAATAACCCATTGCTATCTAAACGCTATATCGACTATATAAACTTAGTTTCGTTTATTTATGACCCGATTTTAGTCCAATTGAATTCTTATGGTAGGCTCTAATAATTGAATAATCTACTTCATTGTCATCAATTTTTTTTCTTCTAAAAAGGAAAAGATTTCTTTTTTTTGTTTTGTTTTGTTTTGTTTTGTGATGGAAACTCAACAATTTAGGTTAATTGTATAACAATTGATGATATGTTGTTGACATGTCATTTGAATTGTTCATGAAAGTCGACTGTAATTTCGTTCTAGAAACTATCATCATCATCATCATCATCATCATCATCCAAGTAAGATTGATATCAGGAAGAAACAATTCTAAGCACTAAATAATAAAAGACATTGTCGTTTATCATTATTATTATTATTATTACTAATATTATCAAAATGTTATAAGAGCTGGGCAGTATTTAAAGTTCACATTCCCATGAAACATAGATTTCTATTATAATTCCATTTTTTTCCTGAATAGAAACTCGAAGACAATAAAACTAACGATCGTAATTAGTATTTAGTTGCTATTTACTTACTCCTGTTAAGTATCTATATAGCTTAAGTCACTAAACTTATTTATTTGTAAATAAATAGAAAAAAAAACACACACGAACTATATTTAATGAGAACAAAGAGCGAAATATTCTCTCCCTCCTCAAACATTAAAACATTATTTATATGGGATTTTTATTATTATTATTTTATAAATACAGATGTACAACATCGTAAATATAGCCATTAAATTGTCGTCTTACAGAATTTTAATATTATAATATGATGTAGGTATAGATTGTGTCGCTTATGATGACGATTTTTGAAAATAACAACAATAACCGTTAAAATTTCATGTTAAATTTCCAAAAAAAAAATATTTATATTAAGCTCCATTCACATTAGTTTAACGTAACGCAGCGCTATATGAATAAACGCCATCTAGTGTCGATTTATCCAATAATTGGATACAAACGCCGTCTAGTGTTGAATTATTGCACGAATATTGACTCAATCATTCGTGTTTTTATTTTGGGAATTTTTGTTTTTTTTTTAGTAACTATAATTAGAATCTAATTATTAAATGAATGAAGATGGCGATGGTAAAAAATTTTTTATAATACTTGATCATTAAGATTTCTACACGCAATCAATATATTAATTCTAAATTTTTTTTCTAATCTAATGAGTAAGAGAGAGAGAGAGAGATAATTTTTTTTTTAGATTATCATTATCATTATGTAACGATTGATTCTATAGTTCAAAATTTATCAAAATTTGGTTTAATTTGTTATAAATTGTAAAAAAAAATTAATAACAAGGAAGCTATGATTTTATATAAAAAAAAAAATTGATAAATTTTCCGGATTTTCCGCAATTAACGCGCAATTATTTAATTTACGTTTCATTTTCTCGAAAAAAAAAAATTTGGTACATAAAACAATATTCGATCATTTGTAATGATCGTCTCTATCGTCTAATCAAAGAATTTTTGTTGAATTCAAATTCGATATGACCATAAAATTGATTTCTATGAATCTTATTTAAAATTAGTGCATCATGGATCATGTGTAATTCTAGTGCATCATAATGTAATTCTATAATAATTCTATACTAGAATTTGTCGAATATATCGTTGAAAAGTACAAATTATTGATCATATGATCAAATTATGAAAGAATTGATCATTTGTAATTTATTCTTCGATCTAGTTATTCCATGAATTTGAAAAAAGAAAAATTACACAATGACACGATCATTATGGAATTTATATCAATCGTTTTGTGAATATAACATCTACAATTTCGGTAGTTTGATTGTACAATAGACAGATATAAATTGTAAAACATTTGATCATTTGTAAATTTTTTTTTCGACGATCAAAGATTCTTGAATTTTTAATGAGAAACAATTAATAGCGCGTCATATGATTCATTAGAATTATATAATATGAAGTGATCTTGTGTAACTTTTTGTGAATCATGGTGTAATTTTTTCGATTATTATTTATATTATTGTTCTTCGACTGGCTGATCCAATTTTGAACACATTGATGTAAAAAATCCGATACTCAATCATTTTGTAATTTACATTATATCATCATTGAATTGCGATGATTTTTATCGAAAAGCGATTCAATTCTGACAGACTAAACTTATTGTGATTTGATTTATCCAGAAAAAGTGAAAGTTACAAAATGACAATCATTATGTAACTATTACTAATCAAATGTAAAAAAAAACAAAAACTTGAATTATTGAAATTTTGAACTAATTAAATCATATATCTACCTATATACATTAGATTATAGTGTTGTAGTTACAAAATAACATGATTATTTTGTAACTACAACTAGATGACGGTTGTAGCCACAAATTTAAGTCTTTATTTATACAAATTGTGACATTTAATCATTTGTAATTTTTTCTTCGATGATCAAAGATTCTTGCATTTTTAATGAGAAATAATTGATAGCGCATCATATGATTTTAGTTATATAATATGAAGTGATCTTGTGTAACTTTTTGTGAATCATGGTGTAATTTTTTCGATTATTATTTATATTATTGTTCTTCGACTGGGTGATTCAATTTTGAACATATTGATGTAAAAATGTGATATTCGATCATTTTGTAATTAACATTATATGATCATTGAATGTCGATAATTTTTATTGACAATTGATTCAATTCTGAGAGACTAAACTTATTGCGATTTGATCTATCCAGAAAAACTGAAAGTTACAAAATGACAATCATTATGTAACTTTTACTAGTCAAATGTAAAAAAAAAAACTTGAAATTTTGAATTAAGTTAATCATATATCTACCTAAATACATTAGCTTATAGTGTTATAGTTACAAAATGACATGATCATTTTGTAATACAACTAGATGGCGGTTGTAGCGACAAATTTAAGGCTTTGTTTATACGATTTGTCATTGATGAATAATTTTTTTTTTTTTTGTTCGGCGTCCTATTAATGATTTCGATTTCGAAATAATTTTGTTGTTGTTGTTGTTGTTGTTGTCTGTACACTTAATTATTAGTTATGGAAAATTAATAGTTTCTAATAAATCAAGATAATAATGCAAAATTAATAATAATTGCCAAATATATAAATTTTTTGTTGTTGTTGTTATTGAACGGATGTTAGAGTCCGATGGTTGACCGCAAACAAAGAAACAAATAATTGGTAACAAAAATTTTTATGTGTATAGGATATAAAGGGAAAATGACTCATTTCCAAATTTATTATATTACTAATAATAATTGAACAAATAATAATAACAATAATAATAATTTAATAAATAACGCCGCGATGAGGAAGGAAGTCGATAGATTTTTGATTATTTATTTATTTTTTCATTTATTTATAATATTCGTTTCCAATAATTGATATGCAAATGATTTCAGATGTATTGTTGGCGATGGAAATTGTTGGGGAAAAATTCGGGAAAATCGTTATTTATCCATCATTATTATTATTATTATTATTATTGGGACCATTCTGAAAACAAAAAAAAAAAAACAAAAAAAAAACTTTGTTACTTTTCGTGGCCGACTTCGATTTCTATCACGATTTTGTGGAATTATAAAAATCTTTTTTTTTTACGGCATTTTTACACATGCAATACTTTTTCAATACACGCGACCATTTTCTTTTCTTCAATCCATAAGTATAATAATTTATACGTATTTCCCCTCTCTAAAACCCCCACTCTACACCAATTGATTCTAGATTTACCTCCATAAAGCGGACACTTATTATGGCACTACATTATATAGCTCTATATTGATATTATTAAAGCCCTCTTTATATACCAACTGCGACAATGTCCTATTAATTTAGTCCGTTAAATAGAGGATGAATCTATAACTTTTAATTGTTAATATAAAGCTTGTTTTACATTGCGACAATTGCCTTATCGAATTTAAAATAAATAAATATTAGGAATAAAAATGAATCGGATCTCTCAATTCAACGGATTCTATTTGTATTTTTTAGTCCGTAAAATAGAGACACTTACTTTATAATCGTCGTGTTAAAATTATTAAAGCCCTCTTTACACGACAATATAGTTTTTGTTTTGTATAGCGACCTTCTATCTAGTAGTCCGTTAAATAGAGATTATTTATCTATTTTTTTAATAAAATCAATCTCCAACAGACCATAACTGGGATTTTTTCTTATATTAATAAAACAAAAAAAAAAACAAATTATAATAACGAAAGGATATTGTTTAATGGAGAATTTCATGGTCTTAAGTCTTAATGATTTAATTAATTATTACATATTATTATTATTATTATTATTGTTTTAATAATTTTATAGATATAACGGTGATCTGTTTTTGTTTTTTTGTTTTTTGTTTATATGAAAATTAACGAAATTATTGAAGAAAAAACGAAAATTATTATTATAATAGACAGGACCGTGCGTGAGAATTTCGAGCCCCCTTCCTTCACTATACTGCCTCCCCCGAGGGAATTAACCGCGTACATTGAACTACCATCATTATTAAGAATAATCGAAATTATTCCATCAATTATAGATTCGAATATAATTTAAAGGCGGCTTCACACGAAATTTCAATGTAGGTACTAAATATTATCTAATATGTATATAGATAGTGTGAAGATACATTCCATATCTAAATCTCAATTGTTGCGCTTTATCGCTATAATGTGAAGCAGGCTTAATATAATTATAATGATTATAGTAAATGAATGGTAGTTGTAGTGTGGAACTAGCTTAATTTTTATTATCGCGATTATCAAACAAGATTGAAACTAATGACAACTTCATATTAAAATGCGAACAGAGTCAATTGTCGCTACAATGTGAAGCAAGCTTAAGCGAAACTTGCCATTTTTTTTAATTGGTGAATCAAATAAGCACGTTTTGATTAAATCTAATGATTTACATGATAATATTTTTGTAAAAAAAAAACAAAACAACTAAAGGTAACTTCACACTATAATAAGAACATAGATTTTTATTTATATTTGTAGATTGTAGTCATAATGTGAAACGAGCTTAAGAAAATTCGACTAGTCTTATAACAGTATATTCAGGTTTAAGTGAAACTCGCCAATATTTGCTAGAATATTGGTAAATTGAAAAAGTGACAATAGATTGATGATGCGGATTGTCGCTGTAGTGTGAAGCAGGCTTTAATAATTGAATAGTTTGATACGATTTTAATGTGAAATGAGAGAAAAACTAATGATACTTTCACACTATAATACGGATTGTCGCCATTATGTGAAGCAGCCTTAAGGAGATTTTAACTAATTACAACGAATAATTTTGGGATATTTTGTGATACGAACTTAACGGAATCTCGTAAATTATAGTTGGTTTCAACTATAAGAAAACAACTATAAAGGCAACTTCACACTAGAATGTGATGATAATGTGAAGTGGGCTTAAGTGAATTTCATCATGATCTAAAAGCTGACAATGTTCAAGTGAAATGAAGACAAAATTTTGCAATTGGTAATTGAATTTTCTAGTCCATGAAATGAAATTTCAACAACAAGAACAACCAAACAAACAACATTCAGAACAATGGCCAATGATTGCAATAAATTTAAAATCATTAATTTTTTACATAAAAAAACAATAATAATAATAATAAATTAAGTAAAAGTAGAACATATATTTTTAATAATAAAAAAAAAAAATTATTTAACTGTTATTTTTTAATAATAGAAAAGAATCATCATCGTCATTATCATTATCATCATCATCAAAAAAAAAAACAAAAAAAAGTCAAAAATCATACTTAAGTTACACTATCATCATTATTATTGTTGTTTAATTCTGATGATTTCAAAGATAATTTTTTTTTTAAGCAATAAATTTAATTGCGCATTGTTAAATTATTATATATATATATATTTTTTTAATTTCGAATTAAAAATTCAGAAGCAACATAAAAATTTCTAGAGCACAACCAAACAACAATCATTTATTCAAAACCAAAAACAACACGCCATCTATCGGCACACAACACCAATCAATTGGAGAATTAATTCGATCATACAACAACAGATGGCGATCAGACGATCTGCACTCTACAGTGACTATATTAGAAACAGTGGCGACAATAGTATATATAAGCCCCGCCCACCCGCCATTAAGAGGCTAATTCAAACATACGTGATATGTTTAAAGTGAAAATTTTATAAATTTATAAGCGAAATCATAGCGTTTGAGGTTTTTCAAACACAAAATATTATTTATTTCAATGCTTTTTTGCCTCTTAATGGCGGATAATACCACGTGACTTGTTTGACCAATCAAAATTGACACCACCTATTGTCGCCACTGTTTCTAATATAGTCACTGTACTGCACTCTATTTATTTCTATAATAATAATAATAATAATAATAGCGTGGGATTTAATTCAAACTAAAGATAATAATAATAATAATAATAATTTTGTAATTAAATATTTGGGTTATTTATGTTGAAATTTCTAAGATCGCATGTCATTTGTTTATTATTATTATTATTATTATTATTATTAATAAATAATTTTCCATATTTATTCGAATAACAATATCTATCTTTATCTTTGGTGATTTTTCTATATCTATTGTTTTCTTGAAAAATTGATTACTACATAAATTATTATTATGTCTAATGTTGTTGTTGTTGTTGTTGTTGTTGTAATTTAATATAACTGATAATTATCGAAAACTCAATTGAATGGCCGGAAATGATTCAATCAATCTTATAAATTGTTTATAAATTTATTTTTGTATTATTAATGTTACTAAATTGGTATTTATAGAAAATTTGAATCGAAATCACTGTATTGGTTGTTGGCTGTGACGTCATGTCAAGGTCGCTCTAATGATTGGAGCGCGCTAACGATTCTAGCAATGCGATTGGTTGTTGGTGACGTCATATAGTGATTTGATTGGTGTGAAATTAGAAAGAAAATAAAAAAAAGCAAACAAAACACTCACCTTTCTTTGGTATTAACGATTTCAATAATAGTATAGCTTGTTCATCGCATGCCCATGCGTGCATTTTCCGGTAACTGTCCCGTCCTTTTTCCGTTAATTTATCCCATGGTTTCGGTTTCGATAATAATTCGGATACAGTACCTTGCGACAAGCCCAATATATATTTAGCGAATAAACGTTGTCCAATATTATGTATTGATAATAATTCACGTACACGTCTAGCTATATGTAGAGTATCTAAATTTTGCGTAGCATATTTGTCCATATTGTAGCGTAGCATTTCTTGTAGACGCGCCTCCATCGGATCACCTTTCGGTATTAAACTTTCACCTAAACGGCCAACAATTGTACCAGGCGGACCGATACCCAAATCATCGGCAAAACGGAACGGTGATCGATGATGATCATCGAAACGATATGGACTTTTCAATGTATCATCATTACGTAAGAAATTGTTCACTGCACACATTGTCGCCGCTGCTATCGGTATATTATTATTATTATTATTATTATTTAAATGATGATTATTGTTGTCTTCCGGACTACGCGGATTACCATTAATTAACGGTTCACTTGGTGAATTTCTATGTTGTTGTTGTGGTAGATGATCACTAGATGGCGAATCACGTGATGATCTCTCGATTTCAGTCATTGGTGTTGATGATTTAATTGGCATATTCGGTGATGATCGCGATGATGTGGTTGTCGTTGTTGTTGTTGTTGTTGTGGTGGTGGTGGCGGTTGTTAGCGCCGCAATTGCCGCTACCGCCGCCGCTGCATCTATACAGGGTGATCGGGATATTATTCGGTTATTCAAGGAGATTTTCTCTATACTACGTCGCCAATTTGCAACAATCTCTTCACCTAACATACTACCAAATGTTTCGACATTATGAAATGGATGTGGTAATATTGGTGGTGTTGGTGGTAATGGTAAGGATGGGGATGTTGACGGCCGATTTGCAACCCCTATAAACAAGATAAAAATAACTTTATCTATCCATATTAGTATTCGGTATGAAACCAAATTGGAATTTTGTAGTGATTGCGTCACGACCAATCAGCATCGCAATGACATAATATCAAATGTCATTGCGACCAATTAGAGACTAGTATTAGAAAAATCGTCCAATCAGAGGATTATTATATAAATAGAGGATATTAAATTACTTCCGTTTTGTTTTTCTTTTCATGGCTCACCAATTATAATTTATAATCGCATTGTACTAATTAATAAAAAAATAATAATAATAATAATAATCAAAGTCCTGAATAATTACCATTAAATTTATGTTAATATTCAACTATCAAGACAGATTTTTTCCGAAAAAAAAATTGAGGTTATGCAAAACTATTTTTCAATATTTCAACAACTTTTCGTTCACATAAAATTAGAGAGAGATAGATAGAGATAAATGTTGAAATTTTCTCCAACAACAATAGAAAATGTCTTTTATTATTATTATTATTATTATTATTATTATTATTGTCAATTTCACAAAATCATAAGAATAATGTAATGATGAGGATAAAAATTAGAAAATTGTGTCACTTTTGAAATTAAATAATAAATTGAATAGATACCTTCAATGTCTTGTATTGTTGTTGTTTCGGTTGGTGTTGTTGTTGTTCTTGTTGTTATAATCGTCGTCGTTGCTGTTGTTAATGATGATGATGATGATAATGATGGTGATGATATTGGCGTTCGTACCCTGTTATTATTATCTAGTTGTTGTTTGGTTTTTTCTAATAATTCAATAGGTTTCACATCGGTTGTTGTTGTTGTTGATAGATCCGGCCGTAATAAACTAGAAAACAAATCGTGGCGTAGAGAGGGCGCTACTTGTACTATTATAAGTCAAGTTGTTGACGTACAACTATAATTTATTATTAATAATAATAATAATAATGGGAATAATTTTTTTTTTATTTTTTTGGAAATAATAGTAAAAAACAAACATAGAGTAATAGAATTTTGTAAATATTTTGAAATTAGTTCATGATTATAAGTCGTTTCCATTATTTCTAAATAGTTATAAATCAAATTATTATTTTTTTTCTATCTAGATAACAATTGTGGGATTTTCACTATTATTATTATTATTATTATTATTATTATTATTATTATTGTTGTTGTTGAGTGAAGAATTTTGTTTGTATTTGGAATAAAATTGTTGGATTTTTACCTTAATTCCCTTTTGATCTCGTCATAATCCCTTTGTGAATCTAATTTCGCTTCTAATCTAACAATATGTTGGCGTTTTTGTTCTAATTGATCTTCTAAACGTGTTATTTGTGTTATTGAGGATTCTTTTAATTTCGTTACAGTCGTCTGTAATCTTTGTACTTCTTCCAATAATTGATTGATCTGTAAAAATTTCAATAATAATCTAAATTAATTAATTAATTAATTAATTAAATTTGATGATGTTGATAATAATTATAATTATTTTTTTGTGTCGACAAATTAAAAACAAATAACAAAATCGTTGATAACAAACAATATAAAAATTTTTTATTAACAAAAAAAAAATAATAATAATAGAAGACGTAACACAAAGATAATTCGTAATTGAATCAATATTGAATAAAGTATTTTATTAAATATTATAAATTTTATTGTAAATAGAGAATTCTTGAAAATTGGGAAAACGGAAAATTTCCAATTATTTCATTGAATTAGAGAAAAATCAATCAATTCAAGAAAATCTGATCATTTTAATACATTCACCCTCTGCAACCCCTAAAATTTTCCAACCCGTCTATACGATATATATATACATGAAGACATTAATCTGTTCAACCCCTTTATGTATAAGGTGATATAGATCGATTGATTAAATTCCTAGGGCGAATAATATCGCCCTACTATATAAATATATACGTATATATACATATATGACTAAAACACCCTCCACCCGTCCCTTACACTTCATCAATTCCACTATTAGAATTTTTTTTGTTTTTTAATTTATTGATTGTATTTCAAATTTGGCGCTATTATTGTTGTAATTGCTCATGTATCGATTTGTTGCCTAAATTTCAGCCGTATTATTTTCTAATTGGTCTAGTCGAAAAATTGGAGCGTTTTGATTGGTCGATGATTGATTAGAATTCATAAAATTTGACGTTTTGTTTGAAAATCGATTATTATCGTTGATTGGTAGTCGTTTTTTTTTATTTTTTTATTCGCTCTATCTCACTCTCTATTAGATTATCTATTTATGCTTTTTTTTTTTTTTTGATTCTAAATTGTTTTTAAATTTAGCGCTTTTATTGCTGTCATTGGATTATCGTTTTAGGCGCGTAATTCTCCAATTGGTCAATTAAAGTTACAGTGTTTTGATTGGTCAATGTTTGATTAGAATTTATAAATTTGGCGCTTTTTCCTCCTCTCAATTATTATTATTGTTGTTGTTTTTTTGTCGCTCTATCTTTCTCTTCCACTTTCTACAACAATTCATTTCTCTCTCTATCTTTCATATTAATTCGTATCTACTATTTCTTTTTGTTGTCCATCTCTCTCTTAATGTCTTTTTCTCTCGGTAAATTAATTAGAATTTGTGATGCGTTTTATTTAAATTTACTGAATTCCGATTGGTCTAATAAAATGATTAATAATTTTCTAGTTTAATCTCTCTCTCTCTCGCTGGCTTGTTAATTTGCATTTTTTGTACGCAAATATATTGTATTCCAATTGGTTTATAATTGAACTGAGAATTGGCGCCGTTTTTTGCGATTGGTCGTCACTTTCGCTATATCTCTTTCTATTGCATTCGATTTAGTATTTACTATTTCTTTTCAATTGGTTTTTTGGAGTTTATAGATAAAATTGCGGTTTTTTCAAAATTCAAAATTCAAAAAAAAAAGGCGTGTCTCATTATTATTATTATTATTATCGTTATCAATAAATTGATTAGTAAATAAATAATAAA
>JAZBGX010001119.1:0-21013 GCA_037414775.1 Zonitis immaculata | reverse complement strand
ATCGTTTCAACACCAAAATGTTGTGTAAATATCATACTTTTAATCCTCAAGTGTGTTTTTCATTTTCTCCACTAGGGCCAGAGTTATAGGTCAGAAATAGCTATTTATGATACGAGGTTCCTAAGTGGCATATTTCGGTATGGGTCAGTCCCAGAACGTTAATAATATTACATTAAAAAAGAGAGTACTTACAGTAGCCGTTCACGTTGATTTAATAATTTTCTTTAATTCAGTAACACTTTTAAGATATAAAAGGTTTAATGGCAGTATTGTAGGTTCCAATTGAACACTGGATGAAATAATTTCTTTTTATTACACCAACTCTTCACTATTTTTGAAAACTATTCTTCTCAGGTACAACATTTCATTATCAATCTTTGATTTACAAAGCAGAAAGCCAGGAGCAATTTAAATTTCGCGCCTTGTATGCATGAAATGCGCATGCGCGGATTTTAATTAATTTATGATTACTAATAAAACAAATAAAATGAATAATCTAATAATTATAATGATGAACCAATATGGACCTAATGATAAAGAATACGATTTTGATAAGATTCGCCAGTTTTTCATTGAATGAGGTGCTGAAATGTATTTTTTTGTAACCGAAATTTGAAAAATTATTTAAAAAAAACTAAAGGAGACCTAACAAAAAAATTGATGGACCTTAAAGAACCTAACAGGGACCTATCGATTAAGGTCATTTTCGATTAAAAATTCCCTTAATGAGGTGCTAAATTTGCACAGGTCCGCTAGGCTTCGAAGTGTCGCAGATGAACAAGTGTGGACGTTATCGCCCTCGCTTCGCTCGGGCGCTATGTACGCACGAGTTCATCTGCGGCACAGAGAAGCCAGCAGCGAATTATGGAAGGACCCATTCCGAATTATGCCACTTAGGAAACAAGTAACATACAAGATTTTATACAATCCCTTTTCCAAAAATACAAAGAAAACAATGAGTTTTGAATACGATCTTATGTCAATACTCTTAGCGTAAAATTATTAAGAAGCAATGTTGTTTACTTACTTTTTTGTTAGGCAATGAATTTATGGTAAGCATTAATGTATATTTCGTTGGATTTTCCCGTGAAAATTCAAGGTCGCGTCTCATGCCGTTCAGCTATTCTGGCGATGTACAATATTCCAATCAATCACTCATGATTATCAAATTGAACAAATTTTTATGATTATTATAAATAACAACGTATTCATGATTAATAATAATAAACTACTAATTGCATTAAAGGCTTTTAAGATGATAATTATTATTAATAACAATAATAAACAACAGAAAAAGTTTCGACAGAACACAAACTCATGAAAAACAGAAGAACATCGGCATAGTCGGTAATACAGATATCGTGTCTAATTTGACATTATCATAGACAGTTACCATGATTTCTACAGAATTATTATTATTACATATTATTATTATTATGACATATGAATATAATGATGGTCTTTTGTTTATATTGTGAGCGGGGGCATCATAATATAAACAAAAAAGCATCATACGATGCTGTTTTGTTTATATTATAATATAGGGTGAATATTAAGTGGGAGGTATTCAATGATTTGTCACTTGACAACCAGTATCTAGTAGTCATAAATTCAACTTATGCATTAGGGATTGTGAATCAGGCTGTATATTTGTATATAATTTACCTATATTTCACACTTGCAACTAACAATAAGTATATAGAAATTGGAGTTTCCAAATTAGTAAAACCGTACATTTTATAATATACACATTTCTACCGGAAATATTCATTGTTTGCAAATCACACTTGACCAGATGGTATTTATGTTATTTCTCGTATCGTATCAACATTAGTAAAATTTCCAGCAACTCCAATACAGTTAGGTTCGTGTTGATTTAAATTGTTGTTCAAGTTTTTTGTTATCAAAGTGAAATAACTTTCATCGATTACAACAATTATTTTCACATTATTTTATTTTTTTAATAATAAAGGAAGATTAAATCGACATTGTTGGAAAAATCTAGATTTTACCCGAAATTTTCTGCTCCAGTGATTGTTTCTAGCTTGCATGAAATTTCAAAGAAATATATGAGAAATTTTCGTGTTTCCATTATTTAATTTTTTTTTCCTGTTTCTTTCAATTATCTTGTCAAGAATTAGAATGTTATTTTTGTTCTTTTGGCAAAATTATGGTTGAAATTTTCCAAAATAACATAATTACAAAATAGAAAATTTCTGACCTAGTCTTCTTTTACAATTTGATTCAATTTTCTTCTTCAAAAACTAATCGATTATATTCAAATACAGTTATAGATATTACCGAGAATATACTAACATATGTTGGTTTTAAATCGACTTTTATATACATATTATAATATTTGTCGAATTTTACAACGCTATATTTTATTGTCTAGCGAATCATTGCAATCTCTTTTTTCCTTGTTAATCCACTTTGTTGTTTGTCATTTATTTGCAAAACTACCATTCAACGGTTAACAGTAGGCCTCGAATACAGTTAATAATGGTCGAATTGGTTGTTGAATTCCAAACAATCATTTCATCAATTTATCCGATACAATCTCATTTTGGTTTTATTTTTTACCATCAACATGGTGGTTTAACAATTTCGTTTAATATAAACGATGATTAACGGATGTTAAGATTTTCCATAAGGTTTTTTTTTGTGATTTGATATAGAAATACTATACCATGTTCTATATAGTTAATTTGTCATAGTTTTTAACTATATGTATTTCTCTACTCATGTTATCAAAATTTGTATTGGAATAAACCTCATTCCAATACAACTTTTTCATTCTACAACTAGTAAAATAAACAATAGCAGCTTAGTATTTTAATAGTAACCATAACAACATAAAAAATAACAAAAAAAAATAACAAAAGAGTGAATTTGTATATGCTAATTAAATTCCATAGACAATAATAAATAAATAAATTTCATACAAATACTGAATTTTTCTTTTAAATGGCATTTGGTCATAGAGAAAATAGTGTATGCAACTCGATAGAATGGCCATTAATATCACTCTTGAATTAATGGCTATGATTCTAATCTCGTTACATAATATACTATTAGTGGTTCTTAGCCGTTATAAATAACTATGTATATAAGAGCTAAAAAGAATATGAATTATAAATCGATCCACACACGCACAGTATTATTGCACAATATTATTGAAGCAACAGACGCATTTATGCAATGATATTGAATCGTTTGGAGATGATATTGAAAGTTGTCCAAATTTTGTACAGATATTCAATATTTTATTGCCAATCCGCTTGAGTGAACGTGTTGGATGACATCGAATTTTGATCGCCGTGAGCAAAAGTGTTCAAAAAGAAGAACGAGAACACACAAAAACCTAGAAAGAGGACCAAACAGTGGTAGTTGAACAGATAGAAGTACACTCATGAAGTGTTACTCAATGAGCCACGAGAATGACTGAGCCGAATGATTTCTGGAATCTGTCTCAGGATAGGTGCTGAAAATGTTTAATGAACTTTGGTTGCTTCTCAGATTGGCAGATGAAATGCAATATTTTCCAACAGTGCGCAATTAATATCTTTTTTTTTTTTTTGATTTCGTATAATACATTGCACAAAATTTCAAAACCAGAAACACACGTTCAATATTATTGCACAACCTCCAATATATTGTGCGTATATGGTCCGTTTAAGACTTTCTTTCTATTTTTGTGACGATTGCAAAACCTCTATAATCAAAACGAATCAAACTGGAAATTAATTTTTTTACAACCAAAGATTTGTGGTTTTATTTATTTATTTTGATTGGTACTTTCAAATTTGTTGTCAATTTTCCGATTTTTCACATTCCCCAAACGGTACATTGAAAATTTTTCTACGATCGACTATAAAATGAAATTTTCAAAGTATGCTTATCATCGGGGTGTGGAAATATTTCTACACTGTGCAATTTTTAGTGTTATTCTGACATATATTAATAATCTAGAGTCTGTAACCCTGATGTGCAAAGTGACATTCAATAGATTGTTAAATCATTTTTGATTTGTCAATTCGCGTTGTTGTTTTTAATTTAAGATAAATCTTTAAATTCAATTCTAATGTTACATTACACGATTGTATAAAAAATATTGTACATTATTCGGGCAGAAAATGTTTATTCGAAGCTCGTAAGTCTTGCAGCAGTCGCTCGTGCCACAAGAAACACACACGTTTCGAAAAAATCCATTTTCTGTCGTTATAATGTAAAATACTATTTCATCGAATAATTACAATTTTTCAATCCAATTCCATATTCACAATATACACGAAACATTTCTAAAATGGGTTTTGGACTTCAGTAATGTTGTTTTTTTTTTCTTAAAGGTATCAGGAATTTGATGGGAGAGCCAGATTACCGCAAAGTCCGTCTACGTTGGGAAAGTGCCAATAATACCACACCTGATCAAAATTATCAAATCCGTTATTGTGAGTTACAAACTTGGGGATCACAACATTGCCGTTTACAAACAACTTATGATATCGATGATAACGATAATAATAATATTGATGATAATAATTCATTATCTTATATAGCTGATATTAAAGGATTACGTATGGCAACAACTTATTCGTTCGAAGTGCGACATGTCAAGAAAGAATTAGGTGAACGTGAAGATCGGGCTGATGGTGATGATAAAAATCAAAATATCATCGTATTGCCAACGAAAGGATGTGAGTGTATCTGTATTTTTGTTTGAAATTTATAATATTAATCCAGTATGTTTCTTTGTTTGTTTGTATAGAAATTGTGTCAAAAATAATATAGAATCAGGTTAATTTGAAGAAAATTTTACTTTAGGAAACTAGAACGGAATCGTAAAAATTTCTCGTGGAAAGTTTTATAATACTGGTGATTCTATCATAGAATTAATGAATCATTCCGATTTTATACGGAACAGTAAACAATGACAATATATTATATGTGCCTTTCACTATTTTCATTGAAAATTTATAATAGGATTTTCTATTTCCAAGAAACTGAATGTATCATTTTTTTTTAATTTTTATTAATCGCACTCACTTCTTATTCAAGACTAATTGGAGCGGGAGCGCATAATCATTAACTGTACTCAACAATTTATTATTTTATTTGTGAATAGTAAAACATATAATTAGATTAAATAGAGACTAATAAATGTAAATATAGGAAGAAGAAGTGCATTTTGATGATAGGAAAAGTAAAAAAATTAAAAAACAACAAGAAGAGAGATTAAATCAAAACCACAGTTTTAATAGAACAGTTAACTCGGCAAACATGGAACTGCTGTAATTATATAATTAACAAAAAAATTCTTAATTTCAATTATCAAAACAACGAATTATATTGATGTACAATGTAGCGTTAAGTCGGAACTTTGCTCTAATGAGAAAGTTACGTAATTCCTAAATTAGAATTATTTTAACAATTGTTGAAGGATGATTATTTCATTGTTGCTTTTTTTCGGTGGGTATTTCCCATGAGATTTTTGTTTGCAATACAGTTATATCGCAGATAACAATTCACGACATATTTTAATTTAATGACTTGGAGATAACGGAAAAAACATATTTTGTCTTTATTGTATTATTGGAATTTATATAAAAAAATTAACTTCACTTACTTTTGTTTAATAACAGTTTCAGCTCGGGCGACACAATGCTTACCGCATGCCAGTGAAATCGAAGTTTCGACCGGTCCATATTTCGGCGGTCGAATTGCTGTCGAAGCTGCTGATGGTGAACGTTGTGCTATTGATGGTGAACCAACTAGTCCACGAGATACATACACGTTACGTATCAATCATACAGATTGTGGTAGTCAAGTTAATGAAACAACAGTAGCAACTTTTGTTTTAGTACAAGAAAATTTACCAATTTTAACGCACAGTACACGACGTTTCTTAGTTCTATGTTCCTATCAACCGGAAACATTAACTGTAAGGGCTGGTATAAATTTACCAAATCGACATTTTGGTCGAGGTCAAGCACATGTTTCATTATCAACATTTAATGAAGACGTGGATAATTCGTTAAAAGGTCGACAAGGTCGCAGTTTTCGATCAGGACGATTAACGCTACAAAAACCAGAAGCTTTAGGTAATACAAAGTATTCAGATTATAATCATCAATTCTAAAAAAAAATTATAATAAAATTTTGTTAATAGGCGAACAATATTGTTCGTTTAAATAACAATTAATGGCCATTAGCTGTTTTAACGGTATCAGTCATGTAAACGTGACGTAACATACATAAGAAAATTACAATGCGTGAAATTAGGTTTCGAACAAAAACAAATAAGTGGATAATTCTCTTGATTTTTCTCTGGATCTTCTTCTTCAGGTTCTTCTTCTAAATTTCTTACTTATCGTAATAATTCGATGGGAATTTCCTGAATCGAAATTTCAATTTTAAACAGAAACAACTCTATCAACAAAGTTGTTCAACCACTTTATACAATTTATGTAACCAACTTGTTATAACTGACAACATTCACCTTAAACATTGGTCGCTTTTTTCTTATGTTCCAGTTGAAGGAAATGATGAAACTACTGTAATTTCGTTCAGAACGAATATTGTACCGATTCTAGTGATAACAATGTTATCGTTAGCTGGTATTATTGGAATTATCGCTATTGCATTGAAATTGACGAGTAAACGGTTTCTTAAAGAATTCGATGATGTTTCTATAGCGTCTGAAATTTCGACAAGTAGCAGTTGTTCAACAATGGACTATAATCACTCCAGAAATCCTTAAAATTGTGATTTATCTTTATTATTTTTATTTTTCATTAATTTAGTTTTTATAAAACAATTGGGTATTCAATTTTATATACGGAGTGTTGTTAACAATTTTAATTGAAAATTGAAAATAACACTCTGTATAGTACTCAATTGATTGTGAATGGTAATAACTTATTAAAAGTAGAATAAATTTTTATTGATTTTAATTGAGCAAAATTATTTTTTTCTCCGAATTCAATTGTGGCTTTGGAAATATGAAACCTTTCATATTTTCATTGAGCTCTTCTAAAGCCAATTGTGCTTGTAAACGCATCACATCATCTCTATCATTATTATAGATCTCTTTCAATGTTCTGTAAATCGGCAAGATATCATCTCTAAGGAAGGAAATCGTTTCACTCTCTAACCCAACAAACAACTGTCTGATAACGGTAATAGCAGCACGACGAGTTTCCACAGCTTTATCAGTTGTTATTATTGCATGTATACAAACTAGAATCTCTGTTAAAATTGTACCTAATTTATAGCCAAGTACACGACAAACTTCACCAAGATTCGATAGACTTGAAGCTCTTATTAAATGGTCATCGTCTTTAGCTCCAATTAAGAAAGTATTGAGTAACAAAGCTTTGTATTTTGGAACCATATCACCTGAAATTTGAAAATACTATATTGTTTATTAACGACATTGATTGAGACAGAAAAAACAAATAATAATATAATTTGTCTTCATTTTTTCTATGCTATAATTTATAAAAATAATTAAAAACAAAAAGTTAGTTTAATTCAGCTCTAGCTCAAATTCTAATTAAAATAGATTGTTTCCAAAAAATGTCATAAACAGAAGCTTATTTGGCGCTTGAAGAAAACCACCTTATTTTGAAGTCTATAGTGGTGAATTTTAAATTAGAATTGAATTCAAAATTAAAAAGAACAGCAAAAAATTGTTTGCTGTCACAACCACTAATGGAAAATACCATATGTATTTTTGCAATGTCTACTCAAACCAATTTAGTGATCTATCATCAGAACGGTTAATTCGATAAAGACAAGTTTCAGATTTTGCAGCTCTATTATATCAACATAATTTCAAACTGGTTATTATGAAGGCGTGAGAATACGAAGAAATCCTTCGTTTTTTTATTCTAAAACGGTTTGATAAAATAAAATAAAAAAGACAAGTCTTCAAATTGGATTCGGTTGCAATCGTCCCAAATCAATGATCGAAATTATTGATCGGGCTCCGTTATCAACAGCAATTAACATCATTCAAAAAATATTAACTCGAAAAATTATTTTAAGTAGATGAGAGCTTTTGTACATTGGAATTATGTTTGATTTCGTTTAGATACCTCGCTCTCGCAAGGCTTACAAAAATTAAATCGTAGACTCATTTATATTATCCCTCTACACGGAAATGTTTAGTAAAAGGCGAACAATTTATTCGCTTAGAAAAAAGAACAGATAATTAATATATCAGACTATCTAAGAACCTATATTTTTTTCATTTCTAATTAATACTAATTATAGGAGGAACATGTATAAGGTATTGCCATCTATTCTACGAAGTCTATAATAGAAAATATCCTAATAATAAGATATTATTTATTATCGATAATTTGAAGATAACAAAATTTAAAAGAATATGATAACGGGATGTACAATATTTTCTGAATGTAATTATTCATTCTAGAAAAAAAATTCTGTAGGGCAGAGCGGGGTCTGTTGAGCCGCGGGGTTTAGTGCACCACGTGTATTATCTTGTAAATGCTGTGTGATAAATAATAAATAAATAAAGGTAATATTAGAGTGATTGTGGGCGTGAGGGAACCAGGCAAACGTGACTTTGGTTGCCGGCCGAAGTTTTCATTATAAACTAAAATTAGTATAGTTAACAACGAATTTGCCAAAGTTTTTGATCCTAATATACTGAATGATTCAAGAATAGCTCTTCCCTAATTTTTTTTTTAAGGAACCCTACGCTAATTTGAATAAAATCCTGATCAAGTGACCCCGCTCTGCCTTATCTCCTCAAATTCATCGCAAAACACAATTATTACCAACATCAATATTGAACAAGAAATTCATACAAAAGATCCAATTCAACATCAGACCATTATAACGATCGATTACAAAAAAAAAATTTAGCTAATATAATATTTCATCTTATAGCTAATAAAAACGTACCATTATTAAGTTATCGTGGAATATTAATATTTTTCAATGGATTATATATCAAAGAAATGCTTCTTTTTTGCTCTATAAGATTCAATATTTAATTATATTTAAACTTATATTTAAACTAAAAATTAAACGCATGCGTATGTGTGTGTGTGTGTGTGTGTGTGTGTGTGTGTGTGTGTGTGTGTATGTGTGTTTTTAGATCTTCATGTTTATGCAGCAACTTCACACATCAATATTGCAGATCGCTTACCTATTTTCAGATATGCTATTTACAGTCGAAGCTCTATTAAATGAAGCTCTGTATAGTGAAAATCTTCCTATAGTGAAGTTTTTGCTAAGAACGGATTGAATAACATTTAATCTAATGTGAAAATTATTTGTATATAGTGAAACTGAAGCTGTCTATAATGAAATTTTTACGGTTCCGACCATTAGTTTAGTATAAGAACATTCAGTATAGAACATTTTTTTCATACTAAAGTGTACAAAAACGCAAAAAATTACAAAATATTTACATAAATTGTAATTAAACATTGTATCAAGCGAAATAAGTTAGGTATGATTAACAAATGTTTGTTTAAGTAACACTGAACGCCGCCCAAATAACCTGATTCTATTATTTTGAAAGGAGATAATAGCATTCAGCAAGACCGCTCTATATAGCGAAAAGTTCTATACATATAGTGAAATTTTTACATTTCACTACATAGAGCTTCGACTGTATTTATATATTTTTCCCTTACCCCTCTCTTCAATGACGTCATCATTTAAATTAATATGTAATTATTTTATTTTCAGTTTGAGTATCTTTTCTATCTTGCTGAAGAATAACTAAATATTGAATCTTATAGAGCAAAAAATGAGTAATTTTTTGGTACTAGATTCATTTTAGGAAAACGATAATTTCTTGCGATATCTTGGAAAAACGTTTTGTATTTTCAATGGCTAATATTTAATTAATTAATAATTTTTCGAGTGAAACAATTTTAGATTCCGATAGAGCATTCCCGGCAACAATTTTTTCAAATATAATTCATGGAAAAATATCAATATTCGGCGCTAACTAATGGTTAAAAAGTTACTCATTAATTTTGTCTCATCAAAATCCAAAACAAACGAAATAATGAGTAAGAACCAGAGGCTATAGTTTATTTGAACTTACTTGTACACGCTTACTTACATCGGCAGAATTTGTTACAGGCCGCCTGTTAGTTTGGACCGTGGCAAGATTTCTACAATGCCTGCCTTCTCAAATCAATTATGTGGTAGTGACTGTACTTCAATCACAAAAAAATTGCAAAAAATAAATAATTATCATAAAAATGGTCAAATAAATTAATTTGATGATTTTTTCACATGTCATCAAGGGGTAAAATAACTACCCGTTTAAACACATAAATATTCACAAAATAAAATATACACTACGCTTATAAACCTTTTTCTGTGGAAAGGATCGCAGCTGAGCTGAATATAAAGGGTTTACTTGATCTTAACAGGCTTGTTTGTATTATGCTTGCAATAAGGCAGACCGCGCACTAGGCAGCCAAGCTGCGGCGGCCAGAAAAGTGCACAGCCAGTATCGCGGCCAGTTGTACGGTCAGTTCTAATCTAGACTAATGCTTGTTTCTTGTATTTTTTATTCATTTATTGGATAATTATACAGGTTGTATCACTTCGGAAGATATGATTTTGTAGTTTTAAATGAAAAAAGCGCATGAGGATTTATAGTATGACATCTAAAGACCATTTTAGTGTTGAAATGGTTCGTCTAGCTTAACGGGAAATATGGAAAATTGATACGATTATGTTGATTTGATTGTAAGAATTTCTTTATATTTTCAACAATTTTTTTTTATTTCTCCAATTACAACCCCTTAAAACTGCAAAATCATATAGTTCGAAGTGATACAACTCGTATAATTATTAATATTGATTTGTTAATTTTTTATATATTTTGGAATCTTTAATGAAGATATGGATAATTTAATTTGGAAAATATTAGTCATTATTTGAAGGGGATAGTATATAAAATATAAATTTCATTAAAATATGAATATATGTATATAGGCCAAAGGGTTCATATTTTAATTTTTCTATCATTTTGGAAACGAAATATATCTGACTGCCTGCCTAGTGCGCGAATCTCACATACATTTGCATGCATTTCGCTGCCCTATTCTGGCTGCCGGCAGGCAGCTGGCTGCTGTGCAGGCAGACCAGTTCTAGTGGCTGCCGCAGCCAGCAATTGTTGGCCTCCTAGTGCGCGGTCTCTCATCTTATCTTATCTTATATCTTTATAATCTTTATAAATATAAAAATCTCGTGTCACGATGTATGTTCGGCATAAACTCCGAAACTACTGAACCGATTTCGATCAAATTTTGTAACTATTTGTAATTTGGTCCAACTTATAGAAGATAGGATAGTTTTTATCTCAATTATTGACCCGATATTTGTTATTGCGAATTAAATGTTTATTATACGACAGTACTGTTTATTTATTGGTTAGTTCTATCAATTTCTAATAGATGGCGGTGTACTTCAATTTCTAGATAATGGGATAATATGGGCTATTCCACAGCATATTTGTTTATGTTCAGTATGTTCTTTATAATTATACTGAACATTTCCGGAAAATTAAAAAAAAGCTCTATATTATTTAAGTCAATTCCCGATTTTTCTATTCAACTTTGTTCGTCTGTAAAAACCAGCACTGCTTCGCGTATTCATTTAGCCAAAAAACAATGTATGTATATGATATGGTAGCTCTTCATTTCCCGTTCAAGGAGAAGGTTTCCGTTTTCAGCTGAAGATCGTACTTTTGAAGATATACGGGCTTGAAGTTTCGCCCTCTAGAAATTTCTATAGAAAAGTCCAGAACACTCTAAAGCGTTCTATAGGATTTCACAACATACCAGAATGTTGTGGATTGTTCAGGAACATCCCAGATCTTTGTGAAATATTCTGGGATACTCCTGAATGTTGTGGAATACTCTGGGTTCAAACGCTCGAGAACATCTATTCTTTTATTTCAATTACCACACAATGGCATTTCAATTCTCCGAGTGAAGCCGGGTACTTCAGCTAGTATTTTTATATGGGATGGATTGGCTGCCGCAGCCTGGCTGCCTAGTGCACGGTCTACCTAAGCAAGTGTCAAGCAGCCAGACTGCGGCGGCCAGAAAAGTATAGGGCCAAAAGTGGGCGGCCAACAGCACGGTCAGTTCTAATCTAGACTAATTAGGATTGATCCACACTATAATGTAGTTCACGGTCTGCTCTCGCTCCAGTCTCGGTCTGGTAAAATATTATCATATGAGAATCAATGTAGCATTCACACTATCGGTATCAATCCGCTCCCGCTCCAGTCACGCTCCGCTCTCGATTTATCTTGGAGAATATTTTTGAGCGAGATCAAACCGGTACTGGCATGTAGCGATAGTGTAAATGGTCTCCCGCTCCTGGTCCCGTCAGTTTTTTACCCGCTGAATTTGAAATTATAAAGTCTGACTTAAATATTGTAGATAAAAACTTGTGTAAAATAAAAAATGGAATAAAAAATATGTCCAATTTTCGGCTAAAATTTATTATATTAATTATTATTATTAATTAATTTTCAATTAAAAAAATTAATTCATATTCATAAATAATTTTATATACCTATAATCATTTTCAGGGGAAAGTAATCGAACATTTTACAGAAAAATTATCAAAGCTTTTCACCAGTGCTTTTGAAAATCTTCTAATCTTTTCAAACCTATTTGTTGAAAATAGCAAACATGTGTGATGGTTACTCAATAACAAATTATCGTCATGCAACTTCGAATATTGACGATAAAAGACGGCTGAGATTGGGGGATTTTACTAGACCGTGACTGGAGCGAGAGCGAACCGTGACCGGCACTATAGTGTGAACATGAGCTACCGTGACTGGAGCGAGACCTGAGCGAGAGCGAACCGTGAGTGGCACTATAGTGTGGATCATACCTTAATGTCATGCAACTTCGAATATTGACGATAAAAGACGGCTGACAATGAGATCGGGGGATTTTACTAGACCGTGACCGGAGCGAGAGCGAACCGTGACCGGCACTATAGTGTGAACATGAGCTACCGTGACTGGAGCGAGACCTGAGCGAGAGCGAACCGTGACTGGCACTATAGTGTGGATCATACCTAAATCGAGAGCGGAGCGTCATTGGAGTGGGAGCGGACTGTTACCGATATTGTGAATGCATACATTGATTCTCATATGATAATATTTTACCAGATCGAGACTGGAGCGAGAGCGGACCGTGAGCAGCACTATAGTGTGGATTATCCCTAAAAGACTCGGCTGAGATCGGGGGAATTTACTAGACCGTGAATGGAGCGAGAGCGAACCGTGACCGGCACTATAGTGTGAACATGAGCTACCGAAACTGTAGCGAGAGCGGACTGTGAGCAGCACTATAGTGTGGATCATGCTTTATTTTGCAATATTCGACGATTATTTTTCTCTAACCTTTAAAGTAATACGATATATCGATATATTTAATTCGATATAGGTATATTGTGTATCGATATTATACAGCTTGATAAATATATCGAGCAGAGCGCAGATCAAAGAACTAGCGTCCAGTCTATGGAGTGTACCCTTTACACTCCATAGCCTAGCCCCCTAGTTTCTACCACGGTCTTATAGACAGGTCTAAACACTAGTAGTGGTGGGGTGAACTCTTAGGTTGTAAGACTTTAGTTACTAAAATTGCCACAAGAAGCGTCTTAGTCGAGGAGACCAACTGTGCGGGAAAGAGACAACAACAACAAGTTGTTGCTGTTGTCTCTTTCTCGCACAGTTGGCCTCCTCTACTAAGACGCTCCTTGTGGCAACTATAGTAACTAAATTCTTACAATGCAAGAGTTTACCTCTAACAATGATAGTAAGATAGCAGTGTCAAGACCTGTCTATAAGACCGTGGTTTCTACAAAAGCATCTCATGTTTTGCGCAAGCTCATAGTTTCCACGCGCGAATTATTTCAAAATTGAATTTTCAAAGCTATTGAAAAACCAGTTGAATTATTTTTTACATTTGTTCAAAAACAAAAAATGCATTGTTGAATCCAAACTTCTCTTAATATAATAAAAAATATCAATAATAATATTAATAGTAATAGAACATTTATAGAAATAATAATAATAATAATAATAATACTATATAATAACTGATATCCTATAATGATTAATGATAATATCAGTAATAATTATAAAAGACAATAATAATAATAATATATCAATATTAATTATTATTCAGTCAATTTTTTCTTTTTTTTTTTGTTGAAAATAACTTATTTTGCAATTTAATTTTGTCATTATTTGGTTCCCTACTTTTGTTAGTCGAAAATTAGCAAAGTGAATCTTTTCTGAATGTATTTGCCGCAGCCAATGTATGCGAAATTGGAGCAATAATTTGTTCAACCTTTCTCAATTCACTGGGCAAAGTTACCCCATTATCAATAAGATCATTGAAATATTTTCTCAATGTCTCTGTTTTTAAGAAGTTTGAATCATCTCTTGTTCTAGATAATCGTTTAATAATAGTCGCCGCTTCATCGTTATTTGACACATCCATAAACAGTTGATTAGGTGTTGCATCGATTGAATCTACAGAACAAAAATTGAAGTAAATTGTACCTTGTTTTCAGAGGCAGGAAAACGGATAGAACGAGTAAAAACTGAAGAGCACAACAACATACGAGCCACCACCTTTTCTAATAAAAGATATTTACAAGTTAGAATATTCCCACAGGCCAATATTTGCTAATATATTGTACTACAATTTTTTTTCATTGTTTCAACAGTAAAATAAAAATCTTGCTTGTTATGCCTCAATCAAATCTTCTTTCTATCTATTAAATTTTTTGGTTACTCATTTTCTTTAACCCTAGTAGATGAATCTGTTGGCCCATCGGGCATTTGCCTGGTAGCCCTGTGGCCCAGTTCAACACTGCATGTGTCTGCTGGAATTCTCCTCTATATATAGTTTTTCAATTATAATATCATAAAAATTCTTAAAATGTGAAATCATTTTGGATTCCTTCTCATTTTGAAAATCGAATAGAGCAAATTTTTTCGATTTTTCGTCTTGTTTTGTTAACCTACTGCTGTAAAAGATTTATTTTCTGTAAAACTTTTAATGTCATAATCAAATTTCTTTTTAGAATAAAATTTTTTGAACAGAAATCACACGTAAACATAAAATTGGATGAAAACTTGTATTTTCTAAGCCCCAATTTTACTTGATCTCCATGTGAAAGATTGTTAATATTATTATTAATATTATTGTATGATATTTGTTATTACTATTATAATTATTTCTACAATTATTTCTTATTACTATCAATATTATTATTGATATTTTCTAAAATAATTATTAATATTTTTATGATTATTATGAGAAACTTGAATATAACAATCCTTTTTTGTATTTGAACAAATTATTTCGAATTAAAAAAATAATTCGCTGTTTTTTATAGCTTTGAAAAAATTCAATTTTGAAATAATTCGCGCGTGGGTTTTACGAGCTTGCGCAAAACATAAGGTGTTTTTGTAGAAACTAGGGGACTAGACGCAGTGTGATCAAAGATGTCTAGATTAGATTTTGTTTGTTAACAATTATGTTTGAATTAGTTCAGGCGCCCCGCTTTCGCAGGGCTAAAAAAAATTGATTCATAGACTCATTTATATTGCCCCTCTCCACGGAAATCTTTAGTAAAAGGCGAAAGATTTATTCGCTTAGAAGAGAGACCAGAGTGACAAGCTAAAATCAGCAGCAAATCTATATGTTACAAATTTAGACCCATAAGCCGTGACATATACATAGTGGCGCCACCTCTCAGCTGCATTAGCCAATTTCTATGTAATACCATAGAATAAGGACGTACATAGAAGCTCACAAGTCCACATTTTTGCGTGGCCTCAAGATTTAGTTAGCACCGCGACCAACAGAGGGCGATTGTAGTAGCATTTAGATATTTTAATGTGTTCGCGGTGATGAATTTGACGAGTCGTCAGTTGAACCACATCAACGTTAGGATGTAGTTCATTTGTTTATTTTTTTATTTGTTTATTCTTTCTCTTTTTATTTTGTTATTTAATAGGAAAAGACGGATTTTCAAATTAAATAAAAATAGTCATTAGAAATTCAATATATTCAAAAGTGAAGAATTTTCTTTATAAATTTTAGAAAATTAAATAATGATTAATATCAAATTAAATATTTTACAATAACAAATTCATAAATTTATTAGAAAAAGTTGTAACACAAATATGTTCATTTTTTTTAAATTGTTTATTAATTTATTAAAGGCTGCTAAACTATAGAAAATACAATTTTGCAACAACTAAAAAATATAAGTAGGAGATATAATAATTAATAATCTATCAATGAAAATAAGTTAACAATCATTTATTAATTAATTGAGGGCGTATGCAGTCAAACTTGGTTATAGCATACCCGGTTGTTGCCTATTGTTTTGCTATTGATTATATTATAAGGTATTATCTATTTTAGACCTTAAGAAGCTCCAGATGTACAATGTATATTAATATGATTATTTTATTAACTTCAATAGATAACATTTAAAATTGCATTTCGATTCAAGTTGAATGTATCCCGTACCCAGATTTGATCTTCAAAAGCATTTCACGTTATAAAAATGTTTTCAAATAAATATTTCATAAGAATATCATTTTTTTTGAGAAAACATCCACAATTTGGATATTAGTTATTTATTCTTAAAACATAAACTTTTGGAGTTTTGCTAGTTTTACTGTGATGGCATTTTAAAAAGAATTAAGAATGAGTATTTTCTTCGTTAAAAAAAAGTAACATAATACTTACTTAATACACTTTAAATATTATAGATTCTTTAATAAATGAATATCAATATCAATAGTCTATTTGCTCTGGATAGGGATGGCAAAAATTTTAAATATATCAATATATTCATCAAATGATGTATCGGAAGCTATATATCGATACACGATATATATCGAATTAAATATATCGATAAATCAATATATCGATATATTGAATTACTTTCAAGGTCAGCGAAAAATATTCGTCGAATACTGAAAAATAAAGGAACATATGTGACTGAAAATTTTTACATAACAACAATATTATGAAATTACAGTTTTATGAAATGGATAATAGACTTGTCCCATTATTTTTGAGTGTAGAATCAAGCCTTAATTTTTTCTTCTAATATAAAAGACATGAGCAACTTCCTATTTGATCTCTTGCAATATCGCATTGGCACTCGGCTTCGAAAAAATCTGGCAACCCTGATTAGCTGTAGAATTCTACTCGTTCTGCTCACCGACAGCAATCATAAAGTGCCATTTTTAGTTTTTCGATATATTCCAAAAATATCGATATATATCGCGATATATCGAAATAAATATATCAATATATATCGATATATTTGACGAAATATCTATATATCGTTGCCATCCCTAGCTCTGGAGTATTAAACATGCCATCAACAAATAAGTGTTATTATTCTGGATGTCCTAATACAAAAAAATCAAAACCTGATTTGGTATTTCACCGATTTCCCACAGATAAAGAAAGGTAAATGATAAATCATTTCTAATGTAAGATAAATTCAAAATATGAATTAATTTATTTAATTCATCTCAATTACATAAACTTTGTGTCACGTTTGATTGTCGTTTTTTTTATGACATCGAAGGACTATTTTAGCCTAAAATAGATTTCGAGTAGCTTTTCTGGAAATATGGGAAATTGATGGGGCTGTTCCCTGTTGAACTATGCACGTTTTTTTTGAAGTTCGATAATAAGCCAAATCAAATAAAACTGCTGCTTCCAAAAAGCTCGCAACCCAGGGCTATAGCCTATTTAATCCTGTGGTTATGGTGGCCCAATTTTCAAGTAAACATGATAAGAATATGATTTTTTATTTTGCTGACTCAAGTCGAGGGAGACCATTTTATTCATGAATGAATTGTTCTATAAACAATTACAAATAAATTCCACTCTACTTTTGCGGATATTGTCTGATGCATTTGGGGAATAAAAAATCTGAAAAAATTTCAAACATCGACAAAATTTTCTTATTTGTAGTAGTATAGCTTCTTAATTGTTGAAATTTATATTTCAAGAATTACAAATTTCTAGAGCGTTTTTGTAGATATTTCAATTTGTTATGATTTCTGCAAAAATAGAATAAACTCTTGCTTAGAATTTAATTCATTTTACTTCTATAATAGATTGTTAACATGGATTCAGCGTTCCGGTCATCTAGTTGCTGATAAAGTCGACGAACACCAATGGCGCAACCGTATTATTTGTTGTACCCACTTCAATCCAAGGGATTACAGACCAGGATGCCGGCCAATTTTGAATAAAAATGCAGTCCCTATTGATTTTAATGCGCTAGATGCTAACATTAATAATAAGTATAATAATAATAATGATACTGATAATAATAATAATAATAATTACAATAATGATTACGATGATGATGATAATGATAATAATAATTCTGATGATATTAATGAGCGTCTAAATTCATCTAAAGAAGTTGATATTTCGAGTTTGATGGAAGCTCTTGAGAAGGCGCGCTCCCTTATTAGGAAGTTTCGGAAAAGGAATAAAGCTCTGCGGCAGAGAGTCATTCGTTTTCGGAAATACACAAAGAAATGGAATCCTTCGCGGTTAATTTCAGCAGCAAAGACTGTTATTAGTAATGAAAAGACCTTATTTATTGTGGAAATGCAAATCAATCATTTGAAAAAAAAAAGCTGGTCGGACGTAGAGAAAAATTTTGCGCTTTCCGTATATCAACGCAGTTCAAGATGTTATAGATTTTTACGTGATGAGTGTAATATGGCTTTGCCATGTGTTACTCTCATTCGAAAATGGATTAATGAATTACAAATCTCCACTGGTATCAATGCAAGTTTTTTTGCAAAATTAAGTGAGAAAGTTGAGTCCATGCGTGAACATGAACGCGATTGTGTATTAATGTGGGACGAAATGGCTATTAGGCAATTATTGGAATATAATTTGAAAAATGATATTGTTGATGGATTTGTAGATTTAGGATCAGAGGGTAGAAATTGTGAAGTCGCTAATACCGCATTAGTGTTTATGGCACGTGGTCTGAGTTCATCATGGAAACAGCCAGTATCTTTTGTTCTTTCACGTGGACCTGTGAAAGCTTTTATTTTGAAGACACTTGTGAAAGAATGTGTAGAGAACTTATGTTCGGTTGGGTTACGAGTTAGATTTATGGTTTGCGATCAAGCAAAAACGAATTGTAGTACCTTTACTTTTTTGGGAATTTCTGGAAAACATCCTTTTTATCTCCATAATGATATAAAAATATTTTGTGGGTATGACGTACCACATTTACTTAAATGTATACGTAATACTCTATTAAAAAATGATTTGATTTTGAATGATGAGATTATTTCATTAGACGCCATTCGCGAATTGTTCAGATTAGAAAAGAATAATGTATGTAAAGCTTCTTGTAAACTCACCGAACGTCATTTGAATCCCAATAACTTTCAAAAAATGAATGTGAAATTGGCTGCTCAACTGTTTAGCCATTCGAACTACGCTAGTTTAATGACAGGTTACCAAACGGGCGAATTGAAACATCCTGCTTGCCAGTCTACTGCGAATTTTCTTGAAAATATGAATAAATTATTTGATTGTTTAAACAGCCGTACTGCTAATGATTCGAACCCTTATCGAGCAGGTTTATGTGACTCAAGAAAATTCGTAGAAAATTTTTTAAGAGAATCTGTACAATGGTTAGAGAATTTGAAGCTTGCTAATGGTGCATCAGTTCCTCCTAGTTTCTCAAATTTTTGTTTGACGATCAGAAACATCTTATCATTATGGGCCGAATTACGTGAAAAAAAAGTGTCATATCTTCTCACAGGTCATTTAAATCAAGACCCTTTAGAAAATTTGTTTAGCTCTTTCCGAGAGTCTTTAGGATGTAATCATAATCCGTCGTCAAAGCAATTGAAGTTATGTATGCAACATTCGATGTTAATTAATGTAAAAAAGCCTCCAAAAGGAAGTAACTGTGAAGATGATGGCGCTTCCTTATTATTGATTGATCCATCATCTGAGCCATCACAAGCCTTAACCATCCGTAACATCGATATGACGGCTAAAACTGACACTAATGTATCCAGTGTTAGTTTACACGATACTAGTATTATAGATTTCAATTCAAACATTGATGTCGATGATGATGATAACTATAATTATATAAATAAAAAAAGTTCAGGTTTAGAACAATGTTCTATTCGATATGTAGCAGGATATTTGGCTCACCGTTGTTTGAAGGAGTTTAATTGTGATAATTGCTTATTAATTTTAACAAAAGACAATCAAAAACTTGAAACATCCAGCGAAACATTGATTTTTTGGAAAGCCTTCAATACTGTTCATATGGAGGATTTAGGTAATTTAAAACCTCCAAGTGAAGAATTTTTTAGGATTATATCAGAGGGTTTTACATTATTTAATGACAAGATTCAACCAATTATCCACGAGGTCATGCCTCGCAAAAGATTTTGTATGTATTTTAGATCGTTACTTAAAAGGAAACATTCTGAATGGTTTGAAAATGTTTGCCCAAATCATTCAGAATTTATTGATAATGTATTTAGTAAAATGTTAATTTATTACTATTTAAAATGGAAGTCGTGGGATACGAGAGATAGTTCCATCTTCAAAAGAAAACCTAACAACAAATTGAAAATATTCAAACATGTGTAATTTTTTCTGCTATTGACTATTTCATATGGAGAGTTCAATATTTTGTTCAATGTTTTTTTTTTGTTTCTACAAAATTGTATTTTCAACAAATCTGTAGTACGGCAGTAGGTTAAAGTACCTACTGGCAAGTCTTTAATTGATCAATTAATATTTTTTTTCTAATGAATCTATAAGAAATTGTTATTGTAAAATATTTAATTTAATATTAATTATTATTTAATTTTCAAGAATTTATAGAGGAAAAAGTATTTGGTAGAAAAAATGATATT
>JAZBGX010001118.1:655-11905 GCA_037414775.1 Zonitis immaculata | reverse complement strand
TTTTCCATGGGAGTAGCAAGTCGGGTTGCAATACTCAAAACATAACGTAAAACTTGAGAAAGAACTTGATGTGAACATCATATTCACCTAATTTATGGGTATATAAAAAATTATTTCAATATTTGGAATTTTATTTGAAATTAGCATCACCGAGTATTAATTTTCTGAATATATAAATTACTAAATTTATAGTGAATTGAACATTCATAAAGGAAAAGTTTTTATAAATTATTGTTAAATAATTATGAATTTTATTTACTATACGTTTATAGATTAAGTTGAATTTACTCTTCTTTGAAAAAAATGAGAAAATCAATATACATACTTATTGTAAATCTGAATATTTAACAAAAAAGCAGAGATAGTTATTCGATTAGTTGTAAACAAAAACACAAACAATGAAAAATTTTGCGAATTCAGCAAAATAAATTTAAATATAGAAAATAAGTTCATAGGATTGTAAACAAAAGCACAAATAATTTAAAAAATGGGAATTTAACAATTTTATAGCATCCTGGATCGTTATGGGAATAGTATCTACGATTTCCCATTGAAATACTCTTATTTGGAAATTCCAATCTATCACAGATGATAAACATAAATTTTAAAGTGGGAAATACACAAAAAACAATAGAAAACGTTTTAATTCAGTCAATACGAATTTTAATATTTCGGCAATATTCAAAAGGATAGTAATAAAAATCTTTTTTTTTATTATTATTTATTTTTTTATGAGAGTAATGCCGATTTTAAATTTGTATAGCAGACGTAAGATTCACGACGCCTCTGACTGCCGCCCCGTCCGACGCGCGACATTTTAAGGTGCGCATATACGTCCGTGGCCTAATAATAATAAGTAGTGAAACACACACAGGACGTTATATGGTGTATATATGTATTTGTTAAATATACATACATAAAGATACATATTATACATATGTGTGTCTATTTATCTATTTAAATATTGTTAAGTACGTATAAATTACGAGTTGATTTTTGTTGTTGTTGTTGTTGTTGTTGGTTGTGCTTTAGTTAATAATAAGTGTATTTAATTTTGTGAATGTAATAATAATTTAAAAAATATAATTGGTTAATTTATATTCTGTATTTGCCACTAGGAGGCCATACGACGAATTTTTATCGTTGTCGTTTAGTTAGTTAGTTAGTCAGTCAGTCAGTCAAAATCGGGCCATTTATATATTTTGAAGGACTTCTCTCTCTCGACGATTACGGCACCGAACAACACCGACGATAGTAGTAGGACTTATTATTATATTATATTATTAAAAAACATTATATTGAGTACGAATTGAAAGCCCGATTCACTCAGCCGCATTCAATTCAGAACGTTGAACTTGTTTAGATCGAGAGAGAGAGTACGTGAGTACGACAAAACGGACGGAGCCCCCCCACCGATTTAATTTCATTATTATTATACTTCTTTAAAAAAAAAATTAAATACATTTACTTAATAGGAAAACCGTGGCAAAAGTAACGTGCCCACTTTTTATTGACAATGAGATTATTACACCACTTCTACAACTAAACCACAACAATTATCAATAGAAAAACACACAATCCACAACTGGTGAATCTGGTGGCCTCGTCGACGTCGCTCAATCTAAATCCAGACACACAAGTCATACTATTATTATTATTATTAAGATAGTGGAAGTTGTTGGCATGCGGTTGGTTTACTCTCACCCATGTGTTGTGATATTATTATTTATATAGAAAGATCACCTTGCAGTCTCGTAATAATATATATACTTTTTTTTTTATTAAATATAATCCCTATCATTACTTTAGTTTTGTTATCGTTTGAACCAAAAAAAAAAAATGTACCTATGTATATAATTTAATAGGTATGCGAATTTAACGACATCTGCTTCACAATAGCATAGCAAATGCATTTTTATTCCATATTGTGAAATTGTCGGATCAAGTATCTTTCTGTTTCTTTATGAATGGTTGTTGTCAGTAATTAAATTTTGAATACTACTTAATCCAATATCTAGTAGTAGCCTTGTTGTTTTGGTGCTGTTATTATTATCAAATAATAAAGATTTAAAATTTCACAAACACCACAACCACGAAAAATTAACAAATGGTAAATAAAGAAAAATAAAAACAACGATATTATTGTTAGCGATAAAAACAAGCACAAGGTTTATTAGGCTCTTAAAAAAAATAATTTATGATAAGACAATATAATAATAAAATTAAATTTATGATAGATTTTATTATTATTTTGAAGTTCAGTTTCTCATCATCAAGTGGCAGTAGTCTTTTTTTTTGGTTCAAAGTATTTATTATACTAAACTAAAATTATGGTATAGTGTGAAAATGGTACGCACTATTAATTTAATAAAATTTGAATATCTCAAGTGTTTGTTGTTGGAGAGATATTTAAAAGAAATTTGATTATAAATTCCACTAAATCACTAATTCACAGTTTCATTTATTTTCTGCACATGATCTTTTAGATTCGTATAATATTTTTTTTTGGGCTCAATAACGGTCCCAATGAATGTAGCGTTGCCTGAACGTAGCGAACGACTCCCAACAACTGACTGTCAGTGAACGGAATAGAACAGGTTGAGTTGTAAAATTCTCCCAATAGCGCCGACGATTCTCGTATTTCAATAATAATAATAATAATAATAATAATAATAGTATATGTAGTAGTAGGGAAACCAGTTGAAAGTGTAGTCATGCGCTTTGAGGCATTTTGGTGGCAGTGGCGGTGGTGGTGGTGATGATGTTGATATAATAATGATGACGGTGATACGGCAACTACGCAAGGCGCCAGCTGATAGCTTGAAGGCAGGCAATGTTGCCGTGCGATGGCCTCGATGAATGGCATTGCAAGGTCTGTCTCGGTGCAGTGCGGTGCTGCCTAAATGTGGTGGTAATGATGATTATCATTATAATGGTGATGATGTAGAGACATGTGCGGGAGTAGACAACGCCATGGAAGGGCTGTTACAAGCTCTCCTGGTACATTACCATTTCAACCACCAGGTAAGATAATTTGAAAACAAAAAAAAAAAAGAAAATATTTTATCAATGAAACAATATTGTGGTAAAAATTTAGTGAATGATTTAATTATTATATGGGAGTGTTTGAAAATTTTTTGGGCGTTAATTCTATATTGAAACACGTGTTTTTGTGTGTTACGGCATCGCTACTGCTGATATTCTACTATCTACTACAACTACTACTATCACCACCGTCGCTGCCGCCGCCACCACGACGTCGACTACGACGACGACGACGACGGCCTGACCTAGTCTCCGTTTGTCATTGATTTTACACATCAACCAGACGAAGCTTTATAAATTGTTCAATGTTTGAAATTAATTCGCCATTATATTATAATAATAATCCGAAAGTTTTTAAACTTTTCTCTTCTATCCACTACGATTTTTATAATAAATTCGATTTAGAATTGGTAAGAACAAAAAAAAAGAAAAAAGTGACGTAAATATTTTTGTTTTAAGTAATAATCCTATTTTGGATTTGGAAATTTTTGTGTCTTTATAGAAAGGATTATTTATTATTATTACTATTTTTTTTTTAGCCTTGACAATAATATAGAGGTGTTTTAAAATCTACAATTCAAATTTATTTAATCTCTTTCTCTCTCTCAAGTTTTATCGTTCGATACAAAAATAAAAATTGATTGAATATTGGTATCCAATTTTAATAAAACGTGTCTTGTCTGATGTTTTCATTTGCAATAATAGATAAATAAAATGCATTGTTTCTCTTGAATATACATAATTTTAGTTCTTTTTTTTTTCTTTCTTCTTCAGTTATTAAATAAGAGAATTTCTAATATTTTTCTATTGGTAGTAGTTATTGTCCTCTTTACACTACAATTTTTATAAATAATAAAATCTAAATAAAACTGGCAACGATTTATAAAAGATTTTAGTGAGCGATAATCTAGGTAGGTCGGTACTCCATTTTGTTAGATAAATTTGAACATCAAGAAACGTTTGTCGAATCTTGTCGCTTCTTATATGATATAATATATCTAAAATATGTTGTGTTGTGTTGTGTTATGTTATAAAATATTATTATTATGGTGGTATGGATTTTTAAAAGTATACAGTCCGTTATATATAAATAGCTATCTATATAAATGAAATATATTTCTCTTGTGTATTATTTTCATTCGGTTAGATAATTATCTAATTAGTTGATTAATTTAAGGATTGCTATGTTGCCAAACTTTATTATAATCACTTAACGACAGTAAAATCAACAACCAAATAATAGTAATAATAATAATAATAAACCAACGGATCTTTGCTCGCAATAGAAAGGTTGAATTGTTTAGTTTTAGTTATAGTTGTGTGTTTTGTTGGCATATTATTATTATTAACTAAAACGTAACAAATATGTCGGAGCTGATTATGTTATGTACGGTGGTCAAATCAACGACAATTTTAATGATTTCGGCTAATAGATAACAACAAATCGGAACTTATGCTTAGTGGTAGAAAGAGAGAGAGAGAGAGAGATAAATAGTGGAATAATTGTTGTTGTTGTTGTTGTGAATTGACAATTGTTATAAATTTTTTGATTTGGTAAAAATTTTTTTCTATTAAATACATACAATTACGATAGGTGAAAGTTCCTTTTTTCGTCGTCGTCGTCGTTGTTGTTGTTGTTGTTGTTGTTGTCTTATGGCTGTTGGTTTTTATTTATTATGTACTTATGTTAATATTAAAATATTTTTCGAGTTCATATTATAACGACGTGATTTGCAATTTAAACAAGAAACAAAAAAAAAAACAGAAAAAATGATTGAAAAAGTTACAATTTTTACGAAATCAAATTTAGTAACAATTCCACAATTATATTATTATTGAATAATTTCTATTTATTGTTTAGTTTTGAATTGTACATGTGTGTTGTAATAACTACCGACATCTTCGTTTCAAATTATCATTTTGTTAGTATTTTATTTAATTGCAGGAAATTTAACATTACTAGGTTGGTATTTTTATTTATTTAGAAATTAGAATATTCGGAAATATTGCGTGTGTGTGTGAGTCATTTTTGATTTTGGTAGTTGTTTTTCGGGTGGATGTTCTTTTTTTTGATTACAAAAAATGAGTCATATAATCTGTAAAATTAGTAATTATTATGGGGGGGGGACTGTATTTGTATTTCCATCTTTATTTTTTCAAGAGTTGAGTTTTACCATTTTCTCTTCTTACTCATTATTGTACAACCTATCCAAATACATAGTATGTATTATATATTATATATAAAGTGTTTCTATATTATATATATAAAATATATATGTATATAAAGGCGGCGTATATCTTTATATACATGCTATATATTACTATGTAGTAGACATTGATAGAAAGAGGTATAGGAGGTTGAGGGAGGGAGGGGTGTCCAACTTCTCAGGAATAATCAATATTGCACCCTCTTTTCTCTTTCTATTTCACTAAATATGTCTCTTTCTATTTGGTTTCAATCTGTTCACGAAATCGGCATTGAATCACACAAAACTAGAAGGTGGTGGGTTTTATTATGCGATAAAGGCAGTAAATAGACAACAAAGTCCGTTGTAATATAGCAGTAATAATAGAAATAGCAATAGTATTATTAGCACTATATAAGTACATTGAACAACAGGAAAAAGAAGTTTGTTAGTTTTTTGGTGATGGTTGATGGAAATAGATATAGTGGGGCTTTTAAAAAAAAAAAAATTTGGAACTTATTATTTTATATATTGAAGAAGTAGAGAAGACTCTTGTGATGATGATGATGATGATGATGATGATGAGCTTTCGATAATAGAGAATCAAGTTTAAAGTTGTTTGCGATACACATATTTTCTTCTTGCTGATCTTTTCTTCTTTTACTTCGGGTAGGTTAATACATGTTTGTTGGTATGGGTCGATAACCTACATTATTAAGCATTCTATTATATGTCTTTTACCTGGTCTGAATGGTCGCACATAACACACACTAATACATACATACATGCATTTTACAAACACACCGGCTGTGTGTATGCTCTCAGCAATAGTTAGAGTTGTTGGATATAAACACAATTGGGGGGGCAGAAATTATAAGCAACAACCAAGGAGGAGACTTTGTTTTATAAACCATCCTAAAAATGTCAGCTATACATATGTATATATACCATTTTATCTGTATATGTTTCTATATATACATATTTTACACATATATGTATATTGCCTTGAATATGTATAAGTATATATATATATATATATGTACATGTGTATAGGTTGTTGCATTGATTAAATAAAAACTTGATTGTGGTTTAATCGGTGGAAAAACTGTCTTGTTTGTCCGTTGAAAAATAGAAATTTCTAAAAAAATTTCTATTATCATTAATATTGTTTGGTATTTGAATTTTCGCTCCAATATATATTTATTTGTTAGGGTTTTATTTTTTTATTCGGTTACTTCCGTAAAATAAGGTATATTTATTATATGTATTATATACATATAGAGAGATTATAGACCAGGTAAATTTCGTTGGTTGCTTCTATATATATAGTTAGTTAGTTTGTTAATTTTCGATGGTTAAAAATTTTATACTGCAACACCACATGTTTTTATTTTTTATTTATTTCGGTTCCCCTCCGTCACAAAGATTGTTGTGTGTTGTTGTTTCAAAATTTGTTTATTTTAGTGAGATTTAATTCAACAAATTCTATTTTATTATTAATAATAATAATAATGATAATAATAATGACAGTGTGCTCTTGTTATCCGCAAGGTTTATTTTTGCCGTGACGTAGTTAAAAATAGTTTGAGTTGATTTCATCGTGACGTCTGCGTTCTTTCTCCTTTTCGCCATCGATCCGTACAAAATACACATACATATAAATAATTATATATATATATATATAGATATAAAATTATAATCATTTTCTCAAATTTGTGTGTATTTTGTACATAATCTGTAATAATCAAATAGTTACACAAAAACAATAAGTGGAACTCTCTTTCTCTACATATTAGTTAGTCTGGGTAAATATGAAATACCAGCTGGTAGACATAGTTGTTAATGTTTATAACGTGCGAATTTGTCAAAAATCCAAAAACTAGACTAAAATTATTATTATTATTATTGTCCGTTATTGTTGTAAGAGTTAAGAATTGATAATTATTATTGGTCAGACTAAAAACATTCGACTTGGTTTTTGGTTTTTGTGTTAAGATAATGAAATTGACAATTAAATTATTATATGATTAATCTATTTTTAGTATTTCATTTCGATTTGGATAGATTTCGGACATTCCATTTTAAAATTGTTCGTTTTCAATTTCAGATGTCAGCTGGATCTCAGATACAGATGGCACCGCAGTCTACAGTCAACACAACCCATCAACCCGTACATAACCAAGACTCCAATATGAGTACAGGTATCTTGAATTTTCATGAAAATTCCATATGGAAATTATTACAGAATATACAGAAATATTTAATTTATAACGATATGGAAATTAGCAGAAAAACAAAATATATTCTATAATCTAAAAATTTATAATTGATTGAACTTTGTAAATATTTGAATTTAACAACCAAAAATTTTCCTTTATTAGGAAAAAAAACTAAAAAAATAGTTCTCTATTTGAACTTGAAATTCCACGTTGCACAATTTCCTTATCACAATTTTTGATGACGTTCTAGATTTTTACCTTGGAAATATTGTTGATTGTGTAATTTGCTATAATAATGGATTATTTGATGTTTTCACAAAAAAATTCAATCGAATTTATTAATAGAATATACTTATAAATGATTTCATCTTTTCAAATTCTGATTCATTAGCCACAAAATTTCTTTGTTTCGATACATAAAATGGCCCTCTCTAAATAATAAAATCTGATGATACATTTCACTAAATGTATGATTGTGTGTTTTTTTTTAAAAATGATTAATATTTTATCATGCACTACCAACTGATTTATAAAATTTATAATTTAGAAACTTATAATTGATTGATTGATTGATTAAATAATTAATTAATAATGATGTTTTAAGGTTCGTCTCATAGTGATAAAGAGGTGGACTCTAATACTCCGGAGAAGGTACCTAGAACCCCAACAGAACGGAAAAGGAAAAGAAAAGCTGACGATAGTGGAGGTGGTGGCGGTGTTGTTGTTGTTGGTGGTGGTGGTGGTGGTGTTGTTGTTGGTGTAGCTCCTGGTAAAGGGGCACGGAATTCTACATCCGATAAAAAAATTAACGATTATTTCAAACATTCTGGTAATAGTCCGATTAGGCACGGTGGTGCGAAAAGTCCATCACCCCAACAACCTTATCCAATGGTAAATATTTTCGTTATTTAATTTGCAGTTTTATTACAACAAAAAAGCAACAAAATGATGAATTTTTCACTAATCTATGAATTAAATGATTAATTTTCTTGAACATGCACTACCAACTGAAATATTTTATAAAATTAGACTTACATCGTTGGATTGTTTTTGTAATTGTGACTGATTTTGCATTTTTTCCAAAATTTTCAGTTTCCTCCATCACCTCAACAGGTGGGTTTACCATCTCCACAGGTGCCTGTTAATGCTGTTCCTTTCGATTTTTATAAACAACAACCCCCACGGTTGCCTGTGGCCCATAAACAAATACAGGTTGGTATATATATATAAATATATATATATTTTTTTATTATTATTTTGCGGGTATTGTTGAGAAAAATATAATAAAATGATGACAATTTTTCACCATTATATGAATTTAGATGATTATTCCTTTTTTACATGCATCACCAACTGATTTAATTTTTGTATTCTTTTTTAAATTTTGAGATGTTTGAATAATTGTCATTAATATATTATTTTTTTTTTGTTTAAATCTAATTTTTAGACTGAATTAACTTGTCAGAGGATAGCGGATTTTGAGTCTCAAGCATCATCCGATTTGGAAGTACGAAATAATAAAATTGAAGAACTAAATCGACAGAATGAAGAATATCGTATTCAAATAGCCAATCAACAGAAACAAAGTGACCAACATAAACAACAAATTAATAAATGTATTGAAGTTGTCAAAAAACTGCTCAAAGAGAAAAGTTCAATAGAAAAGAAGGAAGCTAGACAAAAATGTATGCAGAATCGTTTGAGGTTAGGACAATTTGTTACGCAAAGGGTGGGTGCGACATTTCAAGAGAATTGGACTGATGGCCATGCATTTCAAGAATTAGCGAGGTAATTGAATGTTGATACATTTTTATTGAATGAATATTAATGTTTGTTGTTGTTGTTTTTTTTAAGGCGGCAAGAAGAAATAACAGCAGAACGTGAAGAGATCGATAGGCAGAAGAAATTATTATTGAAACGAAGACCATCGAACAATGAAAGTGGACGTAAACGTAATAATAGTAGTGCCATGCATAATGGTACAGATTCTGGTTTTTTAAAGCCCGATGCTGTACCAGGTTCAATGACATGGCAAGAATATTATGAATCTGATGAAATATTGAAATTACGACAGAATGCTTTGAAAAAAGAAGATTCAGATTTACAATTGGAAATGGAAAAATTGGAGCGTGAACGTAATTTACATATAAGAGAATTGAAACGTATACACAACGAGGATCAATCTAGATTTAATAATCATCCAGTACTCAATGATCGTTATTTATTGTTAATGTTATTGGGTAAAGGTGGTTTTAGTGAAGTACATAAGGCTTTTGATCTTAAAGAACAAAGATATGTTGCATGTAAAGTGCATCAATTAAATAAAGACTGGAAAGAAGATAAAAAGGCCAATTATATCAAGTGAGTGGTAAAAATCTATATCTGGATTACATTCAATTTCTCTATTAAAGATAATTAAATTTAATTTAATCTAATTATTCCATTATTGTTGTAGACATGCGTTAAGGGAGTACAATATCCATAAAGCACTAGATCACCCTCGAGTAGTCAAATTGTATGATGTTTTCGAAATAGATGCTAATTCGTTTTGTACAGTTTTAGAATACTGTGATGGACATGATCTTGATTTTTATTTAAAACAGGTAACATTCTATATTTATTTTATTGAATAAAATTCAAAATCTAAATTATGATGACACTAATTTTGCCGGATAATTTCAATGATGGCAAACAATGATTTTGTTTCAAGACGGGACTGATCTTTTTTTTTTCTATTTCCTAATTGAAATAAATTTCTATAATTTGTTTGGATTTTCTAAGAAATTGTGTTTTCGTTTTTTTTTTTTTAGCATAAAACAATACCGGAGAGAGAAGCAAGATCTATAATAATGCAAGTTGTGTCAGCTTTAAAGTACCTGAATGAGATTAAACCACCGGTGATTCATTACGATTTGAAACCGGGCAATATATTATTGACCGAAGGTAATGTTTGTGGTGAAATTAAAATTACCGATTTTGGTTTAAGTAAAGTTATGGATGAAGAAAATTATAATCCCGATCATGGGATGGATTTAACGTCGCAAGGAGCTGGCACATATTGGTAAATCAATTTTGTTTTATTATTGGAATTTTTTTGTATGTATTTCTTTTTCCTTTAGGTATTTGCCACCTGAATGTTTTGTTGTTGGTAAAAATCCACCAAAGATATCATCGAAAGTGGATGTTTGGAGTGTTGGAGTGATTTTTTATCAATGTTTATATGGTAAGAAACCATTTGGACATAATCAATCACAAGCGACAATTTTAGAAGAAAATACAATTTTAAAAGCAACCGAAGTACAGTTTGCTAATAAACCAGCTGTTACTAATGAAGCCAAAGTAACTATTATCTATTATTAATAGTTAAATATGTTAAATATAATTATTATTATTTTTTTTTTGTAGAGTTTTATTAGAAGTTGTTTGGCGTATAGAAAAGAAGATCGTATTGATGTTTTATCATTAGCAAAACATGAATATTTACAACCACCAATGCCTAAACATTCTAGAGTAACATCGAATCAACAACAACAGCAACAACAACAACAGCAGCAACAACAACAACAACAACAGAGTGGTTCATTTTCAACAGGACTATTTGGAGCAATGAATGCTTCATCATCATCTTAGTGCAGTGCTGTGTTTATTTAAATTATTTAATTAATTAATTGATAAAAGAGAAAGTAATAAGAAATTGTTTGTAATTATGATTGAAAATGATGGAAATGTAAAATAAGAGAGATGGAAAGAAGAAGAGAAAAAAGGAAGAAGGGACATTTTCCAGACACCGTATTTAAAGA
>JAZBGX010001117.1:2322-18246 GCA_037414775.1 Zonitis immaculata | reverse complement strand
CAAACCCTTATGACGTTCCGTTTTTTTTCTCTAGAATTTCTCAAATAATTTTTAGGCTTCTTCTTGTAATCCGAAACTATCTACATATATATTAATATACTGAATAGAAGATAAAATTCGATATTATGTCGAAAAATCGTAAAGAATCTATCAAAATCAATCAAGCGTTAGTATATCAATTTTTGATAGATTTATCACATTCCAATACTAATTTAATGTCCTGCAAAATTAAAAGCTATTCAAACAACAAATAATTGCTTGAAATTATAACCATATGTTCAAAAAACAAACTTAATCAGATTGTTAATTTATTGTTCTAATTATTTGTTATAAAAATATTTATTAGGAAATAAAATAGAAGACAAAAAAAAAAAACAAACAAACTAATATGGACATAAGATATATGTATAGAAACGATGAAACAGGTCCGGTCTTGGGATAATTTATTGTTTAGTTCTTGTACATCATAAAACAATCGCTAACAAGTAGTTCCAATTCCAGGAATTTTAAATTCCCAAACCGTTTAAAATGTTTGGGACACGAAACGAAATCTATTGCTCGCCTTCAACGATATGTTAAAAGACACTCTCCACTATAGGTATATAGTGGTCGTCGCATTTACAATTAAATAAAGACAGAAATTGTTATAATATATAGACGGATTCCATATAATAGAAGAAGATAGATATAATAAAACAATAAAAAAATATTTATATAATATACATAGAAGAAGAGAAAAGGAAAAATTGTCAACCCATAGTGGTGTAGAAGTGTAGAGGCACATGTTGTCCCAGGTAAAGCGGAGTATACATATATACATATACCTATATCCATATAGATGGGAGAGTTCGTCTCTCTATCTCTCACGATTCCAATTCTGGGATTCAGGTGACTTATGACGATTGTTTCTACAAACAATTGCAAGCACGCTTCGCTTGTTTATTTAAGCGATATTGTATTTATATACAATACCATCTTATATACTATTGTCGAGCTAATTGTTTATTTACATATATTTAAATCCTTTCGGGGATAATATCCATAATTTTTTTTTTTCCCCCGTCCCACTCCTATATACTTTTATTGTTTTATACCCCCTTAATCGATACGTTTTTTCGTTTTTGTTTTTGTTTTTTCATTTGTTCAACATTCTAAACTGTCGAATTGTCGATACTTGTTAATTTTTAATTGGACCATTTTGTTACATGGTATATAAAGAATCTCAACATTGTATTGTATTAGAAAAATTCGCTTGGTATTTATTTATTTATTTACTGGAAAATTGTCTTGAAATAAATAATTGTGTGCTTGAGAGTGTATAACAAGATAAGTATTTCTTTCTATGTAATAATAAGACATTTGTAAAATAATGTGTAAAGAGAAAAGACAGATGTACTATGTGGTTAAGAAACCGGCCTTTGTTCTCTACCAGAAAATACCAACAACTTGACTTGTTTTACACCTGTAGTATATAGTAACAGTATTTGATTTTTTTTTTTTCCAACCCATCTAAAAACTCCATTTAAATACTTATAAAAGTACGTTTCGAACCGAATTTTCTACAAAATTTCGACCACCAAATAATAAATAACATCAGATGAGCAATAAAGATTCGTCGGTTTTTTGATAGAAAATATAAAGTTTAATTAGCAACCAGTAATACATTATTATTCAGACAAGTCATCATCATCATCATCACACTCAATGACCGTCTGTCTACGTGGCATCAATTTTGCAGGTATTGTGAATTTAGAGCCAAAGAGTTGACGAACTAACTGACTCGCAAAACAGCTCTTTTTGAGATAACGTGAGAAGCTTGCTGAACAAATGGTAATGTGACTTAATTTGTTATCATCTAACCATTCAGATAGCCCCCATTTACTTAACTTTCACTTCTTCCCTAGACCCTAGACTCTAGCTAATAAAGATGTAACCGAAAGATTCCATCACTACCACTAAAACTTCCTACAAGTTCTATAGAAGCGCACTTTCTATTGAAAACAACTTGTTTGAGACTCTCATTGTTAATGATTTTCGGTCTTCCAGAGCGTGCGTCAGCTTTCAAGCTAAAATCTCCCGAAGAAACTCTCTCAAATTGTCCGATAACCTACAGCATCATCTCCAAATGCAGCACTCAACCTCTTTGGTGCCAAAGTTGTACTCATTGAGCTCTACTCATGGCTATTTTAAGTTGTTTAATAATAGAAATTAAACAACTGCGCCAAATGTGTATGCATCATATCAAAGAGGAATACTTATAAAATGAATAGCACTATATAAACAAGTGCTATCGATAAACAAGTATGAAATTTCACACACAAAACAAGCACACGAGCTTTATTGGTTACGTTGAAAGAAATGTCGAAAGGAGTTGTTCATTTAATAAAACCGCATTTCCCAAAAACAATATCAATCGCCATCTATACTCTTATGATGGAACTATTTCAATAATCACCGCTTTCATATTATTGGCTAACGCAAAGAAATTTTCCACCAATCATGTGACGGAATGATATCTAAATTAGTTCCATAGACAAACACCTAACAATAAACGACAATCCGGTGTATAATTTGAATCATTTTTCGTGTCGTGTGTCGATCCGAAAACTAAATTAAACCTAAACCACCAACCTTCTAATCAAGCCAGCGGCGTCGAGTTTTCACGGGCAATAATTTTTGTTTTGTCTTGTCTTTTGTTTATCAGGTATAACCATTAAAAACAAAAGAAACAATGTTACCATATAAGGGTATATTCCTGTCCCTCCAAAGTTGTTTAAGGTGTAATGATCAACAAACAATTTCACTCACCTGATTTGATTCATATAGGTTGAATATTTAATCACAAATATCATTATCACTAACTTTCCATTCAATTCACTATGCACTATTTATTATATGAACGTCATAAAATCACAATTTCCGTTTAAACTAAAGAAAAATTGCGCGAAGAAAAACACATTTTCCGCCAATAATTTATAGTCACTTAAAATGACATATGTGTCTAACGGCATTTTCCTATAGAGGTCGTAACAAAAGCTAAAGCTACTACTACAATGGCGATATCAAATTTTATTAATTCTGAAACTATAATTTTGCGAATTAAATTTCTAAATACTTGAATCCCGATTAGAAATCTCAACTTTAAAGATTAATTTAGCCTTATTCCGTTTTTTATAATTGATAATTTCGATTTTCTTTATAAGAACCATTGTGATCATATCTTTAACTTTAACAACTTTACAAAAATAAAGAAACTATTGACATTAATTAAAAATACAATTAACTATTAATTTAATATAAAAATTAGGGATACTTGAAAAAATACTCTATTTAACGAATATAAGTCGTATTTATAATTTTTTTATTGTGCATCTTCAAAAAAAAACAACGGTATCTAGTGAGTGTACGCTATAATTAGTTTTCAAATTGGTAGCCCTTATTTAAAAACCGGCAAATTAAAAGAATTTTCAGGTTAATTTTCAAAATTCGAATTAATGTTGATTAAAGTGGAAAATTGGCTGTAATTCAATAGAATTAATTCATTTTGGTAGTTTTTCAATTGTTATGTTTTGTAGAAAAATAGGTGAGTTGTTACTAAAAATTGGAAAAACTTGTAATCAATTTCCTTGTTGTTTTAGCGTTCAGCGAGCTTTAATAATGGTTTATCAATGAAATACAACTGTAATTAGTTACATCACATTTCCTTATGTTCTAATATGAGTTATAGAAACAATTGTGATGCAACAAAATTAATTATAATCATTGGAATTTCCACTAATTTTATTAACAGGTGAAGGTGTAATAATAATTCTCAATAAACCGTACTTTAAACATGCCACATATATATTTAAAGTTGCATAAACACGTCCACTGATGCTGATGATGATAATATTGATGATTCTGGACATTCACTAACTGGTTAGATATCAATTACAGTTACAACAAACATATATAGCATCATTATTAAATGGCTAACAATATTTATTAGCAACAATACAATTATTATTAATTAATAATAGATTATCTATCTCTAATCTTTATAATGTGTATTCGAGATAAATCAAAAAAGAAAGATGGGTTGTTTAAATATATATAAAAAAATAATAATATTACATGGAAGATGTTCCGTTTAATACCGAGGCAAAAAAAATTTGATGATTTTATCGATAAATAGAAGGAGAACTGATAATCACTACTATTTTGAAAATTTATGTTGAATTAATTTATGTTACAATAAACAAGTTCTATTGGTTATTATTATAAATTAAATAGGTGTGGAGTTGGGCAGCTTTTTCATAACATACTTATGTTTTAAATTATGCTAATTCTTGTGCGATTTCATATAATTTAACAGAAGCACATTATTATTATTATTATTGCTTATTGGTAAATTATTATAATTAATCATTTCTAGATGAAAATTTCCAACAGGATTAGAGGTGATGATTTTAAAAATTATTTATTGTCAAACGATATAAGATGATGATTAAAAAAATTAATATCTAGATGGTTTCAAAATGGGTATGTTGCATTAAATATATGAAAGTAATAGCATCGTCAATAAACAGCCGCAACAGGATAGAGTTAAATATATGTTAAACTAATGATGGAAGACCCCTAACCGTGCACACTGTTTTTGGATCACCGGTAGTTCTTGTTGTTATTAAACAGCTACTCCTTGGGGTATATATGCAAGAACGACATCCTCTAGAACAATTTCAATTAAAAACCATCTAAATAATTATTACTTCTATTATATATATATATTTTTTTTTTGTAGATTCAATAATTTTTATCAATTCATTTCCCATTAATTCCATCAATTAGGATTGAGTTGATTTTGGATATGAACCACCTCTGGATATGGTGAATACTTCCACTTAACAGTTTGATAGATGGATCGTTGGTTCAACATTAATCATCTTGAAATCAATTTGGTAGGTCCGGTAGAGGGCTTGTTTCTTTTTTTTTAGGTGTGCCTTTCTCCTATATATATATATATATATATATGTATACGGGAGACAAACTGCAACAATACAATTTAATGAGTCTCATTAACTTGCTAGGTGTGAACTTTAACCTGATACATATCAAATTTTCCAAATGGTTTTCTTTTTAAATGAACACTCATACAATAGTACAACAATGTTGTTGTTGTATTTTTGAAGTGGTTTTAATTGAATTTGGTATTGAATTGCTCCCCTGGTGCGACTTTTCAGTTATTCTTTCTATTATTTCGTATTGATAACCAATTATGGAGAGGTATCGTTTACTAATCATCATTTCAGTCCGGTGAATTTACAGATTTGGTCATTTCTGTTCAACTGAAATTTGTAAAAAAAGAAGCCTTATCCTGTTGTAATTGAGAAAAAAAAAGATTTTATAATGGGTGGAAAAATAAAGGCGCCTTTTTTGGGGCTGTTTACTTAAAAGAAAATTGTTTGGAAAGCACGAAAGTTGAGGAAGAACTCGCAAATTGATAAAGTTTCCTGAAATTGCTTCAGAAATATAGGAAAATTTCTAATTATAAACATATACGCGACAAAATTGATACGTTCAATAGAAAATCCTGGGATTTTCTTGTATAAAATTGAATAATTTATATTTTGAATGGAAAATCATCATTTCAATCCTGTGAAAACATAAATTTTCCACATAAAAAGTAGATTTGGAAATTTCCCAACACAATTTATTGGGGAGCGTGCATTCAACTGGTAATTGTAGCAAAAAGCTTCCTGTTTATCAATTTTATCAAGTCTTTAAGATGTTTTTATTTTTTAGAACTGAAAATTTGAGGTTTGAAATTGGAAAAATGGTAGTAGTATCGATGTGGGAAATAAAGAAAGGGGCGCCTTTTGGGAGTTATCCACCTATTGTACAATTAATGTTTAAAAAAAAAATTGAAAAAGAATCCGAGAAATGCTGGAAAATTGATTAGAAACACGACATTTGAAGGGGGAAAAACCTCCAAAATTGAAAATTGCCCAAAATTACTCTAGAAATAAAGGAAAATTATGCAGAAAAACTAAAAATATGTGTGTGGGAAAACTTGGAATGTTCCAAAGAAAATCCTGAAATTTTTGTTGCATAAAATCGAATTATTCGAAGTCCCAGATTCGTTTCATAGTTTTCCAATATTACCTTTTCAATAAAATTTTCATCAGGGAAAATGTTTGAATTAAGAAAACAACCGGAAATATTGTAATTTCGAAGATATCTTGCAAAATACAGAATTTTGAGAGACATTCTCAATAAATGAGAGCAGATTAAGAATTTGCAGCTTCGGAAATGGAAATTAACTCAATCGGAAACTATGAAATTCTACAGAGAATCGTTGAAACATGTACGAGGACTGCCTGCATTTGTTCTTTAAAGTCGAAAAGTGCATCTAACAATAAGTGAAAATTTCATATCCGACCCGGATATGTTCGAAGCATCAAATTTTCAAAAGTAAGTGGTAGAAAAGCAAAAGGAAATTTCTATTATTATTATTATTATTATTTATTAACTGTTGTTTTTTCCCTTCCATGACTAAATAGTGAAATACAAGTGTGGAAAGGGGCCGACATTTATAATTGTCGATTTGAAGTGTAGTTATCTAACCATCTCTGGTCATGTTTGGTTATAACAAGAATAAGATATAGCACTATTAATAGTACTATTTCAAAAGTAGAGAGAGAGAGAGAGAGAGCCAAATATATATAAAGATCTATACACCTATAGCTATACGTAGTTTTATATTTTATAAGTATTGTTGGCATCGAGGGCCTCCTCATTACACGGTGGGTAGTGATAGTCACGATTTTATAATGTGTGTACACATACCAGTCGATAATAACTTTTATTATGATTATATGGACCCATCTTAAAGTATTTTATACATCTTGTTTTAGTTTGGAGCTTTCGCACTCGATTTTTACTTGATTTATTTATTCATACACCTTCTTATAGTAATAAATTTTTTTTATTCCGTATATACACTTCGTTACTTATTATTTATCATATTGTTGCATTATTATTACTATTATTAACAATATTATTATTATTATTATTATAGAGACGAAGAGAGTGGCTGTATAGTGCCGGTGCCGGAGGCTGGACGATCGCCGACCGATCACGTAGTTATTTATTATAATGCCACGAACCGATGCCAAATATTCGATACGATTATTTACAACAACAATACCAAGCGAGAAAGTAAGTAATGAAATTTTAAAAGTATCAATTTATTACTGCTATAAATCGAAACAAAATCATTACCGGAGGCGACACATTTTACAGATACTCGTGCTTCATCATATCATCAAATAGAAAATTATTTATCTCATTTCTAAACTTTATTCTTAATTGTAGGATAATAAGAATTTTAACCATGAACAATTTAAACTTTAATTATCGCATCGTCAACACGTCTATATACATATAAACAGAGAGAGAGAGAGAGATGGTGTGATATTATACCATCAGCATCAACAACAACCAACAAGAAGAAACTCAACATCATCGTATCCAATATTAAATTCCATATTCTGATCAAGCAGACACTTTTAATAAAGTACCAATCGGCACTACAATCAACCAATATAATACATAAATATTATTATAATATTGCTATATTGTGGTTTATTAATTTGTTCAACTAGTCCGATTATTGGTGTACCAAACACTATACTTAACACAATCGTGACAAGATATCTCCACCATAGTCCTCGCCCAATAATTACACATATACATATAGAAAAACCACCAAGTTCGGCCCCCACGTTATTTTATATACAAAAAATATTTATATATATACCTATATATATGATTAAAATAACTTGTTATAAAACGTATTTTTCGCTAATAATTAACAGGAAGTTGATGATAATCGGGAATTGTTCAAAAGAAAATTTATCAATACCAAAAATCTTATTATAATCGAATGAAGTGATTAATGATTTTATGGGGGTTGATTAATAAATTTTCGTTATTATAATGAAATAAATTTACATTTAGGTCGAATCAGTGTTAAAAATAGACGAAATTCATTTTATATAATGGAATTAAAACTAAATAATCATAGACAACGTACACCGTTTACAATTCAAATGACGCGCTCTAAATTCGAAACTGGCTACCAACTTAACTAAATAAAGTCACTATTTGATCAAACGAAATATCATTAATATTTAAATAATAATCCATAATTAATTGATTTATCAACAAAATTTATTGATTTTATTGTATATTTTATAAAATAATCGTATTTATGTGTTTTATTTTGTTGATTGCAGTTGAACAGCTGATTAATTGTCATTTTCGTCAAGTTGAATGTCAGTTTTAAATGGTCAATAACAACAATAATTTTTTGATTTAGAAAAAAATGCTTATTTAATAATAAAATTGATAATTTTCGATTATTATTGACGAAAATGCCGTCTTTTCAAGATCTATTCGAATTGAAATGTATCCTGAAAAATATTAAAATACGTTTGTGTACGCGTATTGAAAGTGGTGTTAAGCAATTATTAGCAATAGTAACATGGTATTTTAGCTATTTATTTATGTATCAATATCTATAATTGAGTTAAAATTCCAGTGATGGTGATATTGTCCTTTATTATAATTATGGTGAACTTGTACCGGTTATAAAACGAATTCCATGGTTGATAGAACCAAATAAAACCATCGAAACTATATGTTTTGATCCATCAGCTACTTGGCTTCTTGTTGTTTGTAAATTATCACAATTATTGATACTTATCGATAAAAAAATTGAATAATGTTGTTGTTTTTTAAGGTAATGATAGTTCTTTATATATAATACCAGCTTTAAGTTTGGTCGATAAAAAGCAAAAAGTCGATTGTAAATGGTCGTTAAATGATTGTACACAATTCCAAAAACATCAACAAACACCCGATTGTAAACCAACAACTTGTGTATGGTGGCAAACATTCGATTGTAATCAAAATGCTCTAATCGGTTATCAAAATGGTTGTATTACATTGATTAGTTTAACAGATGGACGATGTATTGGATGTTGTAATGTTACCGATCCGATAAATTGTTTATATTTATGTCAAGATAATTCATTAGAATCAGTTTCATTACTTGTAAATTGTATTATTTAGAAGACAAAATTTAATCTATCTTATTTTTATTTTATTTTAAGATTAATGGTGAAAGTGGCCAACAATGGCGTTTAATGTTGGAACAAAATTCTGTTGGTTATCTATGGCCACCAGATCCAAATTCTCATACAGACGATACAACACGTTCGCGTTTATCTAATTTAAAACAAATGAGTGTTGATAAATTTGTATCGTTGAAACAACGTTTTGTTGATGTTAGAAATAATCGTCGTGAAAGTCAAAGTGATACAAATAGTGATTCATCATCATCAATACATTCTGATTTAATTATACAACCGAATATTGGTCCAGAATTATTACCATATTTATGTGATACATATTTTTCACCGCAATATGCAAAAAATCGCTATCTATTTACAGCCTTTTATAAACCAACAAGTTTATTAACAATACATACAATTGATGTTGATACAGCACCATTGTATGTTCATAAATTAATAACAAATACGCATTCTATATTATTAACAGATCGTTTAATTTATACAATTAACGATAATTTTAATCAAATAACTGTCATTAGTTCGCAATTATCTGAATGTCGGATTGAAGGAGATTCTGTAATAATTCGATTATTATATTATCTATTTATTAAATTTTGTGTTTTAGGAATTCAATACGGATGCACTGATTGCACAATTTAGTGTTGCAAATGAGAAAATCCTACAAATCTTCAAATTATCTGATTTATCAATTATAAATAAATCTAGAAAGAAACATGACGATAATTGTAATAAAAACGATAACAATTACCAACTACCAAAAACAATTGATGATTTAGTAGTGAATAAACCAAGAATTGATACTTGTATTGTTGTAACTGATAAAGCAGTCTATAAAATTATTACCAGGTTATATTTTTATTATTAATTCTATTAAAATATTGTAATAAAAAACATTTTTTAGTTGTTCTCCAATTGAAAAATTCGTACGTTTAGTAACTGAAAACGATGATTTAGAAAATGCTGAAAAATTATCGATAATATTCGGTTTGAATTTACAACAATTATTAGAATGTTGTGGTGATTTGTTAATAACAAAAGGACAATTCCATTCTGGTATTATTTTATATAAACAAGCTAAAGTACATTTATTGAAACGTGTATTGAAATTAGCGATAATAGCCGATTGTCGTACATTATTGAAATTTGTACATTTATGTTTAACAGCTAGTAAAATTGATATGTCGATGACAACAAAAATCCATATTGGAAATTTAGCTGTAATGGCTTATACTGAATTAATTTTACGTTATAATGGACAAACACGGATCAATAATACCAAAGATTTTATGTAAATAATTTTCGATAATAACACTAATAATTGTATTAATTCAATTATTTTCTATTTAGGCATTTTCTACGTCACGAAGAATTCTATGATCAGATTTTAGCTGTAAATGTTGCCGTTCAAGCTGGCCATTGGAATATTGTTAGTTTATTAGCAAAATCACGTGGTTTACAACCGGAAGTTATAACAGCAATAGGACGTTGTTTACGTCATCAACGTCCGATTGATTATGAATTTTTCTTGACAATATCTGAACCATGTTTAATACAAAGTTTATTGATTCATACGAATTATGGACAAGAGATATTCCGTTATATACGACATAATGTCGATATATTTCCATTAGAAATTCTACAAAGATTCTTATTACAATTAGATCCAAGTCAACCATCAATTCTACCATTAATTACACGTCTATTTCAAATAAACCACAAATTAGATGAATCGAATTTTGAAACAACCATTGAATCAGTTGATTTGGATAATCCCGATAAGGCTGTGATTATTTGTAAAGATTTAATTGAAACATTTCTATTTGTTGTTGTGGCATTTGTTGGGAAAACCGATAAATCACGGTAATTCTATTATTTTTAATTTATTTTTAATATATTTAATCAAAAAGTTTTAGGTATAGTATTGAATTTCTGGAGAAAATACCGTCGCCTAATTTATTATTTGAAGGAAATCGTATAAAAAAATTACCAGATTTCCATCCATTAAGTTGTGGTTATGAACATGCTGCTATTGTTAGAAATTCCAATCTATATACAATGGGTGTTTCAAATAGTGGCTGTTTAGGTTTAGGTCCTTTATTAACACAAAGTAGTCCACCGAAATTAGTTCAAACATTAGCCGATCTTAAAGTTAAAGTATTAAGTGTTAGTTGTGGACGTAAACATACATTAGCCTTAACTGACTTTGGGGTATTCATTCTTTTTTTCTCTCCAAATATTTTGTATAATTTCTTGCAATATTTGTTAATTTTTAAGGTATATGCATGGGGATCGAATACTTATGGCCAATTGGGTTTAGGTCCTTTCGTTGAAGAAAGTCCTCATCCACAAATGATAACAGCTTTATCGTATAAAATAATCGTTGATATATCGGCTGGACAATATCATAGTTTAGCATTAACATCAAATGGACAAGTTTATAGTTGGGGTTGGGGTGTACATGGTCAATTAGGACATGGTAATTGTGATAATTTATTTTATCCGAAATTACTTGATTTCAATCAACAAATTATACAAATTACTGCCGGACATGCACATAGTTTATTATTAACAAATGATGGTAAATTATATGGTTTCGGTTCGAATGTTTTTGGACAATTAGAAACATGTCGTTTAGATAAAAACAAAACAACAAAACCAATTTTATTATTATTAATGCCGGATATTTATACACCAATTGAAAAAGTTTCAACTGCTTATTTTCATAATGTAAGTTTTTTTTGTTTGTTTTTGTTTTATTGATAATATTATTGGGAGTAAATTATAGATTGCTGTAACTGTTGAACAAGAAGTTTATACATGGGGTGTTAGTCCACAAGATGTACGACTATTACAATCGAAAAATCTACAAAAACAAAATGGTTTATCAATACAAAAGAATCTAGAAACATGGCGTAATAGTTTAAATATATATTCAGCTAATAATCAATCGACAATTGAACAAATTTCGGTTGGTTATCGACATACAGCTATATTATTAAATCAAGGACGTATACTATGGAATAAAAATAAAGATGAGGAATTGAGTTCGCCGAAATTATACGATCAAGATAATAGTTTTTTAATGCACAAATTTTTATATATTTCATGTGGTCTAGATTATACAATGGCAATTGATCATAGTGGTAAATTGTTGGCATGGGGCAATCCAACAATGGCACAAGTAATTTTGTTTATTTGTAACTGTTTTTTTTTTATTATTGGATTTGTTTTGTATTTCAGACAATATTGGGTAAGCCCCTTGAAGAGACACGAACAACTAAGGATAATAAAATAGTAGTTTTTAAAAATACACGTCGTTTCATCAAAATACCGAATAATTTACATGGAAATTCCGATTGTTCTATTGAAATTCCAGGATTACCTACAATGGAAATAACATATAATCCTACAGATCATCGATTATTATTTTTAAAGAATTTAAATCCATTTACAATTCTACGTATAGAAAATGATGATATTGATTTATTTAAACCGTTACCAAAGAATTTATCACCATTGAATTGTATTGAAGATATGCCACGTTTGAAATATGGACAGAAAACGTTACATTACATTTTAGAAACTTATCATGGTTTTTATGATTCAGAAAATATTCTATTAAAATGTCTATCGACAAATAATTATTTAGCAGCTAGTAAAATTGCTCTATTGAATGGACATTATTGCGATAGTTTATCATTTCAATTGACGGCATTTAGAAAATATATGGACACAATAGAAATTGATTTAGATTCGATATTTGTTAATAAAGAAGCTTACGATATTAAAGAGAAAGAACAGAATTTTGTTGAATTAGTTGTTAAAAATATACAAGATGATTTCAATGAGAAAAATCGACATAATCAATTATCGAGTAAATTAAATTCACCCGAACATATTTTATCGTCCAGTTCAAGTTTAGATAGTATCCAACAATGGGGTGATGATCTGGAAAATCAAGGTGGTTGTGAAAGTCCATGTGAATTATCAAATGATATACGACAAAATATCAATCATTATGTACAATCTATAAAAACAAATGAAACAACAACACCAATTAGTAGTGTTTCGAAAAATTTAATTACCAACAAACATAATAATTCAATCAATCTAGATGATTATGATTTAGAAATTAAAGATGAAACAACTAAAACAATTATACAAATAGCATCGGAATTAATTGAATTTTATATAAAGAAAATTTATTTATCGGAAAATCATATATTAATGCAAAATATTTTAATGAAATGTATCGAATTTTGGTTAGTTAATAATTTACCAGTTCCTATATTAGAAAATGTTTTATTAAAAAATCTGGATAAATATTTCTATCCATTATCGATTCTATTGTTTTGTAAAAATTTCAATAATGACGATGAGATTATTAATAAAAAAAATAATGACGATTATAATGAGAGAAAGTCGGTTGGATTTTTGAAAGAATTCTCGACGAAATTTTGCCTTCAATTATGCTCGATGGTTCTAGATAATGTTAATAAGGCATAATTGTATAAGAAAAAATTGTTTTAAATCAAACTAGTCATATACCGATCTCATTTATATTTGTAGTTTTTGAATTTGTTTTGTCTTCCGATTTTTATTTGAATTTTGATTAGCTTAGAAATGTAAAACCAACTGTAATGTATTTATATTCAAAGCTGCATAGATTTCACAAAAGTAGACCAGTTTTGATGTAATTTTCAGATTTTAGACAATTGCCAGTTTTAATTATAACCACTATTCAGTACCATTTCATGTATTGTTGTTAAAAAAAAAATACATTATTATTATTTGAAATAGAAAATTGCTCCTCCAAAACATAATTGAACTTAGAAATAGTGATAATTTTATATAATGAAAGATAGAACGAATATTTATTAATACAAACCTTGAAATCTCAATAATACAAACAAAAAAAGTTACAATTTCTCATCATATTCCGGTAATATTTCATCTATTTCAGGTATAGAAATATCAGGTATACAAACTTCTTTAATATCGGGTAATTCTAAATGTGCATCAATATTAAATAAATTCTCTTCAATTTTTAATTCGGGTGATTTAGATCGATTTAAAGGTGGTGTTTTGATCTCACGATAACCACAAAATGGTAGAAAAATATTTAATAATTCTTGACTAGTTAACTGTTGGCTTTTTGGACAAATATCTTCAAAATTATCTAAAAAACAATAATAATAATAATCGATAATTGTTTCTTTTTTATGATTATTAAAACTAAACCTGGAGGTTCTGTATATGAACAAAAATCATAGTTTGTTAGATCATCAGTTTCAATTTCTTGTTGTTGTTGTTGTGGTGACACTACTTTAGGTGTTCCCAACAATTGTACTTTAGGTTTTAAATTGAAACGTTTACTAGGTGTTGGATCGTTAATAGCACGATCACCAAACGGTTTTCGTGTTGATTTTGTTATATTGACACCTGGTTTTCTTGCCATCAAGTCAACAGGATCTATAATTAATTATTGATAAATAAAAATTGTATTTATATGTTATCGATAGAATTAACTTACTCTCATTGGAAATTGGACGAATAGCTGGTGAGGAGAACATAATGACTACCTCAAATCAATTTAAATCGAATTATTAGCTTCTAGTCAATTTGGAATTGATAAAAACCAATTTTACGATTGTCGTATCGTCAAAATTGATGGAAACAACCGTTTCAAAAACGGTTTTTTGTTTGTTTGTAGTTAAAGCGCCATCTATAAACATTCTCAAAAGTTTACATGTTTGAATGTTTAGAGGCCAGTTTTTTGTTATTAACGAACCTACCTGGATGAAATTTTGTATATAACTTCGTAATATGTCCAGAAACGAATTTATTTTGAGGAAAATATGATTTTTCCACTAATTATTGTAGAAAAAAAACTTTCAACCTGACCAATCAACGCACCTAGGAACTAACAGATGACAGTAATGACGTCAGCAATGAAGATCTGGGGAAGAGTGACGTCATAGCTACGTTACAATCAGGTCCGTACCTAACTATTTTGAGCCCTCAAAAGAGTAGACAAATTGATATCGTATATTATCTTAGGAGGGACAAGCAATTTCTCTCCATTCTATTACTTTTACATAAGTACGAGCGAGATAGAGATATTTGAGGGTTAAAGCACCGTTATGCTATTTTACAATTTCCAGATATTTATATCTTCAAGATGTTAAAATATAACGTGAATTTCATCCAAAACAATCTACGTTGCGTACATCGGCAGAATTAGTGACGCATATTCTGGCCAACATACAGTTGAACACCAAACACATAGAATGTGCATCACAAATTCTAATGATCCAGCAACGTGGACCATTTTAGATGAAATATATTATAATTGCACAAGTGTGATAGATGCTACAACTAGTGAATCTATCTACCAAATCTCCAATCCAAAGGTGTGCAGCTATATTAGTTTAAAACAAGTATTATATCCGAAAAAAATAATGTATTTAAAATTACAATTATAGAAATAAGAAATTAATAAAATTACATTTGTCCGCATTGTACAATCGTTACCGGTATTTTCGGTTTATTATTAGGTCCTGTTGGTACATTTTCGATTTTTCTCATAACTAAAAGTCCATCAATAACACGACCGAAAACGACATGTTTACCATCTAAAAAATTACATTTTGCACAAGTTATAAAGAACTGACAACCATTTGTATCTTTTCCACTATTTGCCATTGATAATAAACCAGGTGCATCATGTTTTAATGTGAAATTCTCATCTGCAAATGTACCACCACCATAAATACTCATCACACCA
>JAZBGX010001116.1:0-17003 GCA_037414775.1 Zonitis immaculata | reverse complement strand
ACAATAGACTAATAATGAATTTTTTTTGTTTTTATTATTATTATTACTATTTTTTTTTTGAATAAAATATAGATTAATATAGGTAGATAAGTCTTTGTCAACACTCGAAAATTCTATAAATATTTAATAATAATAATATTTTTTTTCCAGGGTATATTCCGGATGGCTTGTGAGAATGTTTTGAAAACTATGCGTAAAGGCCGCGAAACATTATTAACACTATTAGAAGCATTTGTTTATGATCCATTAATAGATTGGACTGTTGGTGGTGAAGTATTAGCTGGTACAAGTTTTAATGGTATAACAACAACAAATTCGAAACAATGTAAAAAAGATTTAGAAAAAGATATAACATTATCAATGTTTAATGTACGTTTAATTGAAATACGTAATGAATGGTATCAAAATAAAGATGATTTATTAAAATTTATTATACCATTAATTGGTAAATTTAAAAAGTGGTTGGATATAAATGAGAAAATATCAATAACTGAAGATAATTTACAAGATTTACATCAACAAATGGCTTTGGTTAAAGAAGCTGAAGCTCATGGTATTAATAATCATAGTTTGTATCAATTACCAATACGTTATGAGATTTATTGTAAAACTCAGGATGCTATTAAAACGGCTAAACGCGATTTAGATAAAATTATAATCGATTCTGAGTTACATTTACAGAAATATGAAGAAGCTTTAAAATTATTAGATAGTCAACATTTAGCACAATGGTCGTCAATTGATTTGGCTAAAACAAACGATACAAATATATTTGATTTAGTTAAAGAATTTCTATATAATGCTGGTAAAAATGATATAATAACACAATGTGAACAATCCGAAAATGATTTTGAACAATTAGTAAAATTACAAAATGTCTCTATAAAACATTGTCTACAATTATTACAAGAATATCAATCAATATTATCGCAATGTCCAAGAACGTTCATCCAAAAGCATCGTATGATATTATTCATAAAATGGTCGAAATTCATATTGGAAACAGAAACAATAGATCGTTGCGATAAAATTTATGAGAAATTTCGTAATTTTATCGAAATCAAAAATCCAAAAACAATAATACAATTTTCATATAATTTAGATAATTTATATAAAGAAACAATGCAACAGGCTAATAAATTATATGATGATTTAACAAAATTACGTCAACAAGAAACAACAGTTGAATTAGAACAATTATATAGTAATGCTAGGATTGGTATATCGACATTTTTAAATTGTGAAAAAGGTGCAACGAATGCATTCGAATTTGTTATTGCTAATGAATTGGAAATGTTGAATAAGAATTTTCTACAATTAGAAACAACAGCTAGTCGTAGTGGTGATTTATTAATTAAATTAACATCAAGAGATGGTGATTGGTTCTTAGATGATTTAGTATTGAATAGTACTAGAGCTGTTGAAATGATTAATAATTTACCGAGAAATAATGAAAATGAACAATTTGCAAAATTATTAGATGGTATACGTATTGCTAATAATGTTTATAAAGGTTTACATGAGTTACATTTCAATTTCCATACGATTATATTACCGGAAAGTATGAAGAAAATACAAAGTGAAGAATCTAGTGTTTTACAAATGATTGATGATTTGAGAATTTTAATTAATGATTTAGACATACCAATACCTGATGCTATTGCACAATTAGATAAAATTCTACCATGTCTTTTTATGCAAATGGAAATCGATGTAAGTTGTTGTTGTTTTTTGGTCTTATTATTTTAATTAATTAATTTAATTTTAGCCATCGAGTGAATTAATTTTGGAAAGAATATCGATGATTCGTCGTAATTACCAATTATTATTGGATAATCAAAATGATAATTTGAGTCCTGGTAAAATGCTATTGATGGGTTTTAATGGATTATTCAATAAATTGAGTTTAGAAATGCAAAATTTGATAAATACTCTAGGTAATTTAGATATACCGTTATCATGGAAGAAATTGGATCAAGTTAAAGAAGCTAAAAGCATAGCTGCTCATATATTCGATAAAAAAGTCCATGCAATATTGGATGATATATTTTTATTAAAAAAATTACAAGCAATGTACGATTTTTTCACATTAACAAATGAAATGTCACAATCATTCAAAGATATTGGTAAATTGATATTATTTAATGATGAACAATTGATGAAACCGGTACGACAATTTATTGCCGATTTCATATCACGCCAATTATTAGGTATAACAACAGAAACAATACCATATATAATTTGTTTTATATTAGAAAATTTAAATATGAATATAACACATGAGATTGAACAAAAAGATATTGGTGCTGAAAATAAAGTACCATTAGACGATTTATGCCATAAAGCATGGAATTTATTAATAAAACAAGGTGTATTTACACAAAATGTCTTATCACAAGCGTCCGGTTTTTCAACGAATTTACGTAATGCTTGGGAGAAGATACAAGAACCGAAAAAGATCGAATTGAAATTAGCTATGCTACAATCGAGTGTTGTACGTTTACAAAATCAAATAACCATATTCAATTATATGTATGAAGAAATATTAGGACAAATCAATAATTATACAGCACCTAGAAATAAATTTATTAATGATTTACGTAAAGAAATGCAAACACTAAATACAGTCAATAATAAATTGATTGAAGCTAAAGATAAACAACAGAATTTAATTGAAAATGCTTATCAACGTTTGAATTGGGCAAAAGGTGCTAATCCGAATGTTATAGAAATATTGGCAGCTTTTGAAGATGCTGTTAAACAACGCGATATAGAATTCAATTTCGAACAAAAAATTTGCACCGACATTTTACAAGCATGTCAAATAATTTTGTATCATGAAATATTACGTTCGCATTGTACAAATGAATCGAAGAATTACGATAAATTATTTTTGAATAGTTTCGAAAAATGGAATTTAGCTTGTCAATATAAAAATTCGAAAAATGAAGTTTTATCGACAATTGAAGAAAGTTTAATGAAATTATTATCGATTGAATTGTTGAAAAATCCGAAATGGTTGAATGAATTATCTGAAATTATATCGAATTCTATTGAAGCGATTCAAATTAAATTAAATGAAGAGAAAGTCCAATTGGCAGTTGAATATGATTCGATTGCTGTTAGTATTGAAAAATTGAAAAATATTTATAATGTGCATTGTAAATTGATGGCTGATGTTAAAAGTTTAATTAAATCAATGACGAAAATTGATGATTATAGTTCAACTGCACAACAATTCATACAAGATTATCGTAATTTTATTGAGAATTTTACGTTATTATTTAATCGATTTAAAAAGGAAATCACAATTGATGAAGTCAAAACTGGTTTGAATCATTTAATGAATATCGAGGGATTAATAAATAAAATCTACGATGATTTATTCAATTTACAAATGAAACGAACAAATCATCCACAATTGGTACGACAAGATTGTGTAACAACATCGAAATCAGTACAACCACAGAAACAAGAGAGTTCATTAACTAAAGGACAACAACGTAATGCTTATGCTGTTAATGTTTGGCGTCGAGTCAAAATGAAATTGGATGGTCGTGATCCAGATCCTAATAGGAAATACACTCCACAAGATCAAGTTTTTAATTACATTTTTGAAATAAGATTTATATTAAAATTTTGTGTTTTAGGTGGATTATGTGATCCGAGAGGCAACAAATTTGGATAATCTGGCCCTATTATATGAAGGCTGGACTCCATGGGTTTGAAATGTTACTAAATAGGGCAGTAATATAAAAAAATTACTGTCTGGTGTTCTATCCTTAGAGTGCTCGTTGCCAGTGTGTATTACTACTGGTCGCAGTGGGTGAAAAAGCAGCGCCATCTCTAACTATACTTGCTATCCAGGCTAAGTTACTAGGTCTTATTGTTCTTGCAAACCCAAAATTAAAAAAAACACTATATTACTAAAATAATTAAAGGAAATCGAGAATTGTTTTCTAAATAAAAAAAAAATTGTTTTCAAATATCATTTATTTTGAAATCTTGCATCGCCAGTAAAACTTGGTTACTTACAGGAAATAGCAATGTAATTTCAAAGTTGATGGTGCTTTTCATTCTAATTATCAAAATGGTAATGTCAGAGTTGACGTGCTGCCGTTAAGGCAGCTTCTATGTTTAAAAAAAAAAAATTAATAAAATCAACAACAGTAAATGAAATTTTCGGTGTATTTTGAAATAATAATAATAATAAAATTTAAATCAATCAAATGATTAAAAAACAAAAAAAAAATATAATAAAGGTTGGCCGATGATTTTTGAACGGCTTCAAAATTGTATTGTACCATCGGTACAATTGATTATTTAATTATATTTACACATAAATGATTAACTGACTTAATTAGATATGTGTAAATAAAATTAAATTAGAATAGTTACATCAACAACTATGTAACACTTACACACCACACATACACAAAATTCTATTTCTTGTCATCTTTTTGCTTAACTATTCATATATTTAACTTGATAGTAGAAATATTTAACCATGTCTCATTACCAGAGGATCCGGTTCTGAGGTGTTTTGTTTATTTCTTTTTTTTTGATATCTATTCGTTCAATTTGTTGTTTCGCTTTAGTTCTCCTTGATTTGGATTAGAAATTATAATTAAAAATTAATTAAATGAATTCCCGTAAATTCTTGAAAGCCTCGGAACTTTATATAGGTAGATGTACTCTTAATTTCTTTTTTTTTGCTGGTTTCCTTTAATATAAGGTAGTTCAAATAAGTTGTTTTATTTTCTCTAAAAAGCACCTCAATTTTTGAATGTTCCCGCATTTTTGTTTGTTCCAATCGAAACGATTGTCCAGTTGATCGAGCTATAATTAGTTGAGAAATACCAACTTGATACGGTAAAGTTACTAGATTCGAAAAATTAACGGTTTGAAAATTTATAAAAATGCATCTTAAGATTCGACAAATCGGTAATATTATCGATAAAACAATACCAATTTCAAAAAAGACATCAATTAGTGATTTGAGAAATAAAATTTTTAAACAACTCAATATACCACGAGAACAACAATTATTATTTTATAAAGGCAAACAAGTAAGTTGAAAAACAATATAAGTAAATATTTAAAGAAAACAATTATAAATCAATTAATATTAGTTGGTAGATGATCATCTAGTCATAGATTATGGAATTCGAATGAATGATGTTGTCTTGTTGATGTTAAAAAATGATAAACCAAATCCAAAAATTAAGAAACAATTAATCGAATTTTTCAAAAGTATTGAAGAATTATTACCGACAAAAAGTCGGTATTATAAAATTAATGATCGAATTGATGCTATATTTGAGAATGGTTCGTGGTTTGAAGCAAGAATTTTGGGTATATTCAAAAAATCTGGTGATAATAATAGCTCATCAGAAGATAAACTGATATTTAGAGTACAAATCGACAGGTTATTTATCAATACATTTCAAGATATTCACTATAATTTCGTTTTTACATTAATAGGAGTGAAAGGGCTACAATTTTTGAGACAAAATTCGAGAACATTCGGCCTAGATCATGGTATTTATATCCAAAAAATCATCTTAAAGAAAATATGATCGTTTTACTTAATTATAATATAGAAAAACCTGATGAAATCGGTCATTGGTATGATTTTCGAATACAACAAATAATAAATGAAACATTGATAGGTACACTAATAATCGGTAGAAATGGTACACTATTAGACAATTGTAATATCAATTTTACCAATAAAGAGATTTATAGAATAGAGCAAGCTAGGATAAATTCAGATAAAATCAATCAAATACCTCGGAGTATTCCACCAAGTGAGTTGTAAGATTATAGAGAATTTTTTGTTCGATTATAATTCGTTTAATTCCAGGACAATTACCGTATTATTGTGATAATTGTAAGGATAATCCCAACGATAAATGTAGTGATTGTAGTTGTTGTATTTGTGGTATAAAGACTGGATTAGATCAATTAATTGTATGCGATGAGTGTGATTGTAATTATCACCTTTACTGTTTAGATCCACCTTTAAAAGATCTACCGTCTGAAAACGAATGGTTGTGATTTTGTTTCTGTTTTATCAATAATCTATAATGAATTACTAATATTTTTAGGTATTGTCCTGATTGTAAAATTGATGAAAATGAAATTGTAAAACCTGGTGAGAAACTGAAACAAACTGCCAATAATGAAAAGAATCGTAAACAATTTAATTCCAAAAACATCGAATGGGGTTGTGGTATGTCATGTGTTGGTCGTACAAATGAATGTACAATTGTACCAAAACAACATTTCGGTACAATACCTGGTATAGAAGTTGGTACATGTTGGAAATTTCGTGTACAAGTATCAGAAGCTGGTATACATCGACCACCAGTAGCTGGTATACATGGTTGTGAAGATAAAGGTGCATTTAGTATTGTTTTAAGTGGTGGTTATGAAGATGATGTTGATAATGGTGATGAATTTTATTATACTGGTGCTGGTGGTCGTGATTTATATGGTAATAGACGACGTATTGGCGAACAATCACATGACCAAACTCTAACACTCGTCAATAAGTTCGTTTTTCTCATATTTTTTTACTTGAGTCAATCTAAATTAAATTTTAATTAGAGCTTTAGCATTAAATTGTAATATACCGTTCAATGATGAAATTGGTGGTGAATCGGAAAATTGGCGTTGTGGTAAGCCTGTACGTGTTGTACGTAGTTCTAAATTGAAAAAATATTCAAAATATGCACCCGATGATGGTTTCCGTTATGATGGTCTTTATAAAGTTGTTAAATATTTTCCATTCAGAGGTAATGCCGGTTTTATTGTTTGGCGGTATCTTTTAAAACGTGATGATCCATCGCCAGCACCATGGACGCCAGAAGGGAAAATTTTTGATGTTATAGTAAATTTTGTCTTATATTTTAAAATTATTATTGATAATAATGAATTTGTAGTATCCACCAGGTTATATAGAAGCTTTGGAAGTTAAAATTGAGTTGAATAAGTTTAATAAACATATGAAATCGAAATTAAAAAAACAATATAATCAAATAATGCCGAGTAAAAAAATGAAAATTGATAAATACGAATTGGATAAAAAAATAATTGATTTAATTGAAATTGATGATATTAATAGGAAATTATGGGATCAATGTAGACAAAAATTAAATGACGGACAATTGGGTTTTTTAAAGAAAGTTGAAGAGTTATTTAGCTGCATTTGTTGTTTCGAATTAGTTAAATTACCAGTAATAACAGAATGTAATCATCATATATGTAAAGTAAGTCTATTCGAACAAAAATTGTTATCGCTGTGACTGTTCATCCGACCAGAGGGTTCATGAGAAGTTTCCCCGTCGTTGATACTTGGATGAATCTAACTGTTACATTCACGGGAAAATGTCCCACATTCCTAAAATGCTCAACTGTAATTGTAAATTGATCTTGACGAATTGAAAAAACAAAAATCATTTCTCTTTTTGTACAAAATTTATTCAAACTTACTACTGCTACTTTTATAATAGTTATAGGACGTCCAATAGTTGTATGTGTACGTCCTCTTGGTCGCTTACAGCCTCTTTTTTGCATCAAAATTATAGAGCCATTCATTGGTTTATCAGTTACAGTATAGCTGAGCTAATGATAATCTAATAAATGAGTCGACAATTGTGGAATAGAAGAGGGGTGCCGTTGTAAATCGGCAGAACGTCCTCAAACCATAAACTAAAATAACAACTATATAGACACATTGCATATAGCAAAAGTGGTGCATTTTTAAGTGGTGAACTCATCAGTATTAATTTATAGCGACACTTGAGGAGCTTTAAAAATACGGGAAATTTTTCCGTGGATGTAAGAGTTTTTGGCAGTTAGCTTCATCCATAAATCGACTATGGGAAATCTTCCCGTGAACCCGTAGGTCGGACGAATAGACACAGTGAGTTATTATCACTAAAATAATAATTTCTGTATATTTACATAGATATGCTTGGAGAAAATGTTACAAGAGGAATTACATAAATGTCCATTTTGTAGAATTGATTATAAGATGGAAGATAATTTGAAAATTAATTATAATTTAATAACAATATTAAAATTATTATTTCCGAGTTATGCTCATGTAAGTGAAACGATTTCTTTGTAACTTTTTTATATTTATTCATATTTTCAATATAATTATTTATTTATTTATTTATTTATTACTAATTATTTATAAATTCATAATTTTAAATGTTTTTTAATTAAAGAATAGTTAATTTAAAATGGAGTTTTATAAACCATTTCATAGAGAATTCCTTGTCAAAATTTCCATCTAAAGTACGGAGCACACTATCGCGGAACGGAACGGAATTGAGATTGCGAAAACTTTGGCTCATTATATGGAGGATACGAGTAAGGTTGCAAATGGCAAAATGTAAGATTTGTTGGATTTATGCAATGGACAGTTTGCTGGAGCAATTTGTGCATATTTCTTAAAAGACGGTAAAATCAAAAAAAAAAAATGCAGACGTGCTCAAGATTTCTATAGAAAACCATCTGAAGAATTACGCCATTTATTCCCTGATCTTCTAGAAGTCGTTCAAAAATTTTTCAAATATTTTTGAATATCTAGCCACAAATGCTACGATATTTTGCAACTTCTTAAATAGATATACTTGAAAATTTTTGGAGGAGGCTGTGGAAATTTCGCTTTATTAGCGGTCCAAGCAATTGAGATCAATTTTATAGTGAATTTCGTCCAAGACGGTCTAACTTGCCTGAATCGACAGAATTTTAGACGGTCATACTAATCATTTGCTGTTCAACTGTGTAGTTGTATAGTTGAACAGCAGACGGTTAGAATGTGCGTCATAAACTCTGTCGATCATCTTGGATGAAATTCACTATATAACTTGCTTCGTTGATTCAAAATCGAATTCGCTTTATATTTCGGATACTGAATACAATTTTAATTAATTTGGTTGAATTAGGGGACATTATTGATAATCTCTAGTTATGTAGAAGTTTTATTAAACTTATATTTTTTACACTTACAACAAGTACGTAATTAACTTTGAGTTTAATATATAATGCTAATTTGATAGCAATTTGCTTTTTTATTATTAATACAGTAACGAAATAAATAAGACTAATTAACAATGTAATAATAATAATAATAATAATAATACTTAAATATAGTACATTTAAAAATCACTGATTATATTGTAAAAGTAAAGCTCTCTGTGCTAAGCATTTAATAGGTAGTTATTTCGATTGTTTATCGTTTTTTTACACTTCACCTTGCATACAGTGCATTGTAGATTCTTGTGATAGATCGTCCAATGCTGATTCTATTAATAAAAAAATTATTATATTAACATTAAAAATAAAAATTTGACAATAACTAACCTGGTTGACCGAATAACGATGATTTATTGTTATTTTGTTGTTGGAAAGAATAAGTCAAATGTAAATTGATATGCCTTCCGAAATTATTATCGTCCCGTGTATTGTGGACTGGTGCAGCTGAAACTAAATGGAAAATTGTTTGTTTTTTTCATAAGCAACGGTTGCATTAAATTTCAAATTTACTTTGTGTCTTCATTTTCCCAGTATGCATATGTTTCTTTTGTCTAGCCCTCGAATTTTGGAACCATACTTGCGTTACACGTTTACTTAAACCAGTGATTTGTGCAATCCGTTCTAAATCTTGACCATCCGGATTCGAATCCAATTGGAAATTAGCTTGTAATACTTGTAATTGTTCTTCAGTGAATGTTGTACGTACACGTTTAGCTTTATTTTTATGATAACCTTCAGCATCACAACCATCTAAAATGGAATTTCTATAATTTGAGATAATTTTTTTTTTTGTATAAAACAAAATTTATTTTACCATCTGATGATGTTGTACCACCATCTAATGTTTCTAAATAATGTGCTTTACATAATACACGATCTTCATGTAAAGCGAATTCTTCGCCAGTTGATAATTGTCGATGACAGGCGGCACATGCGAAACATGCCAAGTGATAGACATGATCACGAGCTTTTCGTACCCAATCACTGGATGATATACCACGGGAACATACCGAACATTTCGCTCCGAAACTCCTGCAAATATACAAAATTATCGAAATATTGTATTGTTATTCTTATTATTATTATTATTAGATTGAATATTGATAAAGAGAAAATATTTGAAAACAAGTCTAAGAATCTACCACACACAAACACATACTCACACATAAAAAATATTATATATATTCATATGAGGGAACAATGAAGTTGTGAGCATATTGTGTCTGAGAATGACTCGTATTTCTTGCATTTCCATTTGTCATTCGTCAGAGAAGATGGACAGTGACATTTGACCAACTCATCTTATCAAAAAAGGTAAAAAAAAATACACACAAATGTTTTGGTTTGGGTTCCCATGATGATAATGATAATAATAACATTATTATTAGAATTCGATCAATAAATCATCTAGTTTGAGGTGATTGGCGACCAATTAAAAATCGAATCCGAAGAAATATTGAAACTTTTTTTTATGATATATAAAATGAAAATCGAAATTATTTTCTATTATCAATCATTCAAATGATTGTGTAAAAATAAGATTATCGATGTTTGTCAAAATGAATATAAACAGCTGATCATTGATGATATTAATAATAAATATGAATTGATCATTTGTATAAATAAAGAAAAGAAAAAAACAACTACAACTACAACAACAAAAATAAAACTAAAGAAATATTTGAAACAATGATATCAGTATCAGTGAGCGGGATCTTTCTATAAATTGTTGATCGGTATTGCAGAAGATGATGACTTTTATATTTTCGATTAGACCTCCATCGAAGAGATATTTTTATATTTATCCCGTAGAATAACAATCATCAATATGTATTGTCTCAAAGTATATACATATATATAAAGTGTCTCTAAAGTTAGAGGCAGTAGGAAAGGGGTGGAAAGGCAATGGGATTTGGAGACTATATAAACGTCCTTTAGGTGCGCGTTTCCAAAAAAGTGATAGAGACAGACGGGACTCTAATTGATTATACTTTAATTAATTGATAATTAATTGAGGGTGTCTCAAAGCGAAAAAAACGGGAATAACTTTTGTTTTAGAATTTCATTCCTTATTATTTTATTATCGACCACTGGTGCTGCTGTCTATTCCTTTTGGGATAGTCTGTATTTATGTAAAGCCATGAATTTAATCCAATTACGAAGTTAAATTCTTTTTAATTTTAGAAAAAGAATTGGAAAATTACAACAACAAAAAAACACCAAGTACTGATTGGGAAAAAAGAGCTTGGATGAAATTCCTGGAAACTCATAAAATCAAGTTTGTGTGGTGTTTGTGCCACGTGGAAAGGCTACAAATAATGATGCGGTCGTAAAATATTGTTATAAGAGCAAAAAGATCCGACCAATAGGTATAGAGCTTAATTTGTCGAAATCTACAGTCTTTGATGTAATTGAATTGTATGGAAAAATAGCCACTGTTGATATTCGTGGAAAATTGAAAGACAGACCTCCAAAAATCTCACATAAAGCTCAAAGAGAACTGGTTGATGAAATCTTTAAAAAGTAGAGGAGAGATAATCACTGCTTAAAATAGCGAAACTGCGCCTCAACGACTCAACGTATCCAGGGCATGTTGCAGAAAATAAAAACACAAATCACACAACATGGATTTTATAAAGTGAGTTAACTTTGTAGTTTGGGTAGAATTTAAACGTACATCGACCATGTAGGATTGGTCGAAAGTAATATTTTCGGACGGATTGAAGTCGATGTCTGTTTTTTAAGAGTACTACAAAATTACCAAAGACATAAAGGTTTGAGGATGTATGTCTGCAATTTTGAATTCGTTGTAGGATCTATTGACGCCCTCTGCGATATCAGATAATTTCAGAACAAAATCTTCTATCTAACATATCGAAATTATAAATTCCAACGAGATGGTACTTCGTGCCATACAGCAGAATCAACATAAAATGGTTTCGGCCTAATAAAATATTTGAACAGTCCAGGTCTTATTGTTAATCTTATTAAGAATATGTGACATAAGATGAAGCAAATGTTACGTTCGATTTCAACGACATAAACTCTCGCCACTAGGTTGTACGATTAATGCGAAATACGGTAAGTTCTACGCTGTTTGCCTGTACGTGCCCAAACATCACTGCTAGTTCGTGAATTTTTGGTCAGAAACAACGTTGTTTTGTCGGACATGCCCTTTTGCGACCTCTTCCCATACCCGAAAATGGAGAAAATAATAAAATAATGTCGTTTTAACAATATTGGAGAAATTAGATTGGAATCGCTGAATTAGCTAAAATCCATAACTAAAACTGCGTTCCAGAAGTAATTCGAGGAAACGAAAGAGCATTGGCACAAGTATATCGTATCTGATAGGCAGTACTGGGAGTGGATAATATTAGTATTCGTAAGAAAAACGAAAATTCCTTGTATCATTGAAGATAGTCGAAATGAAACTAGTATGTGAGTTCATTCGAGGCATTGCCAAGTTGAAGTGACAAAATTGATGCCGTTTCGGTAAAAACTAAAAATCTTCAGCATATAAGAGGAAAATTGGCTGGTTCCCATCAACATCAAAGTTATTAACAAATCATAATATTGAAGAAAAGTTGAGTACAAATTAAATTTTGAACGATTCCATATAGAATTAAAATATTTTAATTATTATTTCTCTTTTCAACATAGTTTTGGTTTATTTATTATTATTTTTTTTTTAGATTAGAGCCATCTATTTCTTCTACAATTAAATTGTTTTGAATAAATAATTTCTTGTTTTAAAATTGGATATGGAAATTTTATGGCATACCCTATAAGAAAATCTATTAAGTTTTATTGGAAATAAGATATGGTCATTGGAATAAATTAGATATTATATGATGATAAATCATAAATAAGTTAATTTATATTTTGTTCATTTTCGAGGTGGTGTGTTTTTTTGCAAGATTTTTTTCCTCGTTAATCAAATAATTGAAGATAATTTCTGAAAGAAACCATATCCGACTTGGTTTATTATTTATGTTTATATTTTATTGCTATGTATTTAATATTTCAAAATATTATAGAGTTATTCGATTAAAGGCTATGGGCGATATTTTGATATTGCAACTGAAATTTTGTAGAGCTACAGGTAGAGAACCGAAAGTGTATGGTAAAAGATGATCACCCATGTAGGGGAGAGAAAGAAATAAAATCTTGTGAATGTTTTTCTCGAATTTATGGATGTTTATGTGAATTGAACATCCACAAAAACGTTGAATATTCAAAAATCGACCAGCCTACGCGATTTCGGGTAGAATCAGTATACGTATCTTTTAATGAGCGCTCTAATTCTTCTAATTTAGTAATTTTTATTCAGTAAACGTGTTTGGTGATGAGACACGCGAACAACATTGAACTTCAATTTAATCGTTTTATTTTAAGTAAATTATTTTCGAAATCCATGTTTCCAATAGATTTTCACCTATACGAAGAGTCGTAAAGAATGTCCGCACACAACATTTCGGTATTTGGTAATTGTTTCATTAACATTTAACCAGTTTTCGGTAGGCGTTTTATTGATTTTAATTGCAGTGCCATCGAGAAGAGGTTTTTCATGTTTTTAATTTTTTTTTTTTAACAAATAAAACAAAACTATATAAAAAGGATGTGTTTTTTTTTTTTTGAGGAATCAAATATACTCACTTGGCATAATCGGCTTTACAATAGATGGCTCTATCCCGGATGAAACATGATGGTTGTCGATCAAGTTGTAATTGACAAACACAACAACGTAAACATCGTGCATGCCAACTTCGGCCGGAAACTTCCAACAGGAATTTATCATTAATTGGCTCTCCACATGCTGAACACAGTCGATATTCTGTCTATAACACAAAAAAATATCATTTTTATAATTCAATAAAATCGGTTGATTCTTTTTGGCAAACAATTCTTCTATTCTTATATATTATTGTAGATATATGGCAAAAGTTAAGAGGCTCTATTGTCATCTATTCAAATATATTATAGTTTCAAACAACAAAATACAATGGTTTTTCAATGGCTTTTTTTGAAAAAATTCACAAGGCTTTTAAGGACACACTCCATTCTATTATTTGTTGTTGAATTATGAACTCGTGCCCACATTTTATATTTTTTTTTTGTATATATACAATCGTTAAATTCTACCTAAGAACAAATTTCTAATTCATACAAGTTAACTTCAAAATTCAACTGTATATTTTAAAAAATCAATAATCGGATTTTTGTTTTTATAGTCTAAGAAGATTGAGGAATTCTTAATAAATGAAACACTCTGTATAAGTTTTTTTTTTGGATTGTTTTGATAGTGGTTGAGGATGAGGTGAATAGGTCGCATCGTGGGTGGTTATGGGACGATTACTTCTATCTTTTTTATTGTTAAAGTGCCGATTATGTGTGCTATTTTGGATGATTCCTTTAATCACAACAACCACATAGTATTTTCATAACAATTTTTTTAAACTGTAAGTCGACCAATTTACTTTTTTTGTTTTATTTGAGTGGAGATTTATATACTGAAAATAACATAATAATGAAGAAATCGACGTCTTGATCTGGGGTAGGTATATATGCAAATGTTTGTCCGGACGCTGTGCGACTCCCGCAGCGTGAAGATGTTATTCGCCGCACCAAGCTCAATTTGTAAGCCGGCGGCTTCACGTTTAGTATATGTATGTTGGTAAGCTCTAATCCGATTATATTTCAAACCGCACACTCCCTGAATTATAAATCCGTCATTAAAAAAACTTAACTCTAATATAGTATACGAATAAATAAAGACAAAATATTTTTTTGAATACAATGTTGTTTGTCGCCCTGTAGAGTTTCTATCTTGGAAAAATTGGGTAGAACAAAAAAAATATACAAGTATATATCTTGTTGCATAAGAACGATAATTTTTCAAAAACTTCCTAAAATAGTAGAAGTACATCGGTTATGGTAAAAGCATTACTAGAGTCATAAATGAAGCTCATATAGATCGATGTGTATCCGCTACAAACTACAAACAGGTATCTTGGCATCGAATTTCTTTTTCAGGTTTATCCAAACGATTTGAATGATTATCAAAATATCGCGTTAAAAAGAAAAAAATCCTCGACATCTTCACTTAAATAGACATAATTGATTAAAATAAATAAATCAGCTGTCGCGTTGATTGTTTGTTAGATGAAAACTGGCCATAAATAGAGAGAGTGTGAGGAATATTTTTTGAAATACATATCAGATCCTGTCGTTTCTATCATTTATCAAAACACACAGAGAGATACTTATTTGTTGTTATATGTATTTTGTTTAGTTTAGATTTATGTTTAATAAAAACTTATATACAACACCTGTCATTCAACTATGGTGACTTATCGACTTTATTATTAACTCTAACAGCAGCACCAACACCACCACCACCATCAAGATTGATCGTTTATCCTTCTAGTTCAGGTCAAAATACACATACCTTATACATGGAGTGGTAATGTCAGAAGCTTTACAGCTTTCAAAAAATAAAGAAGTGAGCGGTATCGATCAATCTGAGTTCGTACAAAATTTTTGATTATTGTTTAAGAATTTTTAAGCTCTGGATAGTTCGTCCTTTGGAGTATTGGAAGTGAACTGATGGAAAATATCAATCGATCGCAGTCTTGTTATATCTTTTATATTATTAGGAAATTAGGCAAGGAATAAAAATGAAGATTATTGGGTACGTTCCTGGTAAAGGTACAATGTCCAGAAACAATTCCATTGAAAAAATTGATTGTTAAAAAGTTTGAACATAATTGGTCAATTCAATATCAAATTTTGTCTACTCAGTAAAAAAATTGCATGACAAACACATATAGAGTTCGAATGCAGTCCATATAATGAATAAACTTATTGACCACAAGACACTCAAACGTTTCCATAGTGCAGACATAAAGTCTCTATTTCGATTAAAATTGCGATTGAATTGTTCCGTTAACGGATCGAAGACTTTCTAATATCTTTTAAAGGAATTTCTCTTTCTTGGACGGACGCTTTCGAAGGTTTATCAATGATTCTATTCTGCTTAAAAGACCTTGCCATTATCTTTAAAACAAACATAGTGCATGTGAGAAACACTTCGATACCAATGACAACATGCAGCAGTTTTCGAGACAAATTAGAAAAAAATCTTGTTTTAGCGAAAACTTTGCTTTGGTGGTCCACCTCTCTTGAACGAACTTCCCTTTAGATGTTCGCCTAAGTAACATTATACTGTAGAATGGAATGCAACAAAATCTGTATATAATATAACTGGTCTATTCAATATTAAGAGGTTTGAATATCCGAAAAAAAATGTTGGACCACAAAACGCTCTCTCGCTTAAGATTGGTAACCCACGACCACGACACCCGAATGCATCCACAGAGCAGAAACAGGCTCTATTATAGCTATCGTATCAGATGTTCTATGACTCTGTTGTGGGTAACCTGTCGACAAATATCACCAAGCTTTCTTTTTATAGGCGCATTTGGTCCTCTGTTATTCTTATTTGTTGTACGGGTACAAGAGGAATTTTTTTAACTTTTATAGTCTAGAATAGAATATGGAAAAATTTAAATATAAACAATTCTAAACGGTTCTTTCATATTGAAGATTTATATTTGAGAAACTGTATGGATCCTCGACCCTCCACATACTTCAACATAGTAACTTTTCAACTTGACTACCGCAGTGAAGTGCGATGTGTAAATGGTTGAAAAAGTTACACCGTCCATGCTCTCCCAAATGTGAATCCTCTATAGTTCGGAATCGAGATCTGTAAACGGAGTAATCAACGAACACTAATAATATTACTGCGCCTGTGCAGTATTACGGAACTAGTTCGGGACTAAATCCGCGAAAACACTTAATATCAAGAGACTCTTGATATAAATTATTAGATTCAAATGTTCTGTCTGAAGTAAACGACTATCTGGGTTCTAACTGTGCTTACA
>JAZBGX010001114.1:0-11815 GCA_037414775.1 Zonitis immaculata | reverse complement strand
CGATCGAAATTGTAACAATTGTCGCTTTTATAGTTAATTAAATTAATTTTTTCCTCCACCAACTTTTATTTTCTGAATAATTTAAGAAATATGGAAGATTTCACTTGCAGATTGCTATTAATTTGAACTGAATGTCCGTTTTTTTGTTTTTTGTTTTGTTTTACTTCTTATCATTATTTTAATCGTCGAAATTCGACTTGGTAAGTTTTAAGTAATTAGAGGTCTAGACAATGGTTTAACTGAATAAACGTCAAATACAAGATGTCCCAATTAGTAGTTCAATCGGAACATAACAAAAAAAATCTCCGAACAGGTAACTATAGCCTAATAAATGTCGAATAATTGGAAACAAAAGAAACAACTCGTTGTTTGGATTCTATAATCTAGCGTTATTGTTGTTTACTACAAGCGTTCGATAGTTTTTGCATTTTTTTTTTCGCTGATAAATTAGTTAATTGAAAATCGCTAGCGTAACAAAAATCAAATTATATAGAAAACGCTAAAGCTATCTAGGTCATAGCGAGTTTAATCAAGAAATATAAGAGTATTATGTTATTTTATTTATAAAATAGAAATTGCTAGCGTTAGAAGAAGAAAAAAACGCTAGTCTCTTATCGCTTCTATGATTCTCGAGCTATTTAAAAATCGACCATCTCTATATATAGATTGTTATAATTGCGTTTAAAGAATACGAATTAGTTGAATGAAGAGTCAAGTGAAACAAACAAAGCAAAAAAAAAGACGCTAACGCGACATCTTGATTGTTTGCTAGCTTAATTAAGATATAGCAAGACTAAAGCTTTATAACAGTTTATTTATAAAATTATCACACTTCCTACGACAAATCCATAGCTGTATTGATTATTTGGACGGATAACGAAATAATTGTGACGCAACAACTAAACAACTGTCAAATCATTAAATGATGACGTGGCAATTGAGTTTTTAATGAATAAGATGATTCCATATCTAGATTTCTGCAATATAGTAATATAGTAATTTTGATTGCGATCTTATTGATGGATACATCTAGTATACAGGGTGGTTAACCAACGACTTTCCTGGTCTTGTAACTCTGGCTCTAGTGGGTGCAAAGAAAAACGTAGTCGGCGATCGAGTGAATTTTTTTCTCTCCACTAGAGCCAGAGCTCCTACAGGACCAGGAACGCCTCTGGTGGACCGTCCTGTATATTAAATTTATTATTTATTGGTTTATGTGTTTTTATATCAATGTTGGTATTCTTTCAAAGTCTGTCGACAATTTAAATTTATGTTGTTAGCAAAAAGTTTTTGGTGGGTTTTTCCGATTCTTGTACGTACAAAAGTTGACTATATAGAGGTGTTTGTTGTAGAGATGGGTAAAACAATAAAGCTATATAGTTTTTTTTCTATACAAAAAACAAAAAAAAAAAAAACAAACTGTAACATAAGTATAGCTTAAAACTATAGAGAACAAACATAAATTATTTCCGTTGTATATGGCAGAAAGTCATTATTCATCTTTATGACATATTAAAGGAGTTTTTGATCGATATCGGTATGAGATTTAAAAGTTTTCCATTGGCGATTATCAATTATTTAGTGGAGAAAAAAAGAAAACGTTGTCTTGATTGTTGTTGATGTTTCCAAATAGATTTGACGAACGATCGAAACGGTAACTTTACCTCATTATTATTTACGTATATATAGATAATTCCATTTGTATTTTCCACTTGTTAACTTGACATTGGGGAAATGTTTCCAGTCGCCTGCAAATCACAATACGACAGTGCAGTTGGAAAGAGATTTTTAGATAATAGAGAAAATTCTAATCCTTATGGTTAGTTTAAGTAATGGTAAGTTTTGTAACTGGTATTCTCCAATATTGGGTTTATCGATTTTGTGATTAGACTTGAAACCGGTTGAGAAAATGGACAAAGTATATATACGATTTTCTATTTGAAATCTACTATGATGTCAATTTAAATCAAGACACAATTCAACGACGAAAATTCAACAATCTGTTATTAGAATTTCTCTACAATATGAAATTTTTATATGTTGTTTGGATTTAATTTGAGTTCTGTCACCAGTCAAGTTTTGATTGTAAATCCCTCGACACACACGTCTGTTCGTTCTTGTCGCTAGGATCATCGTATTGTTGAACTTTCCCATAAATCCTCTAGAGTATGTCTACTTTCCGAACAAGTGGCTAGCGCATTGTCATGTGTACACGTCTATGTGTGTTTATATGTTATGTCGATAAAGATAAATGGTGGTTGCTTTTATACCGTTAGGTTCGACATTTAATTATTTCAAAGTGCAGTTGCTATTTAAATGAAAATAGACATTCCGTATGCCGTTAAATAAATTAATTTTGTTTTATTCCCAATCTATAAAATCGCAAATACTTCAATTGACACATGAATGAAATCTAAAAACACTACAACTGACAGAGACGGTGATACAGATCTGATTCGAATACCATTTTTTTTTGTGTATAAAAATTTACACTGTGTGTATCTAGTTGGAATCTTCAAAACATAAATAATTTATAGAAACGCAAACCGATTTTATCCAATCAATAGAAGATAGATGGATGAATAGAGATAGAGATAAAGAAAGTGCGAGAGAGGTATAGATGGAGGAGGAGAGGAAAATACGTGGAGAGAGTGACATAACCGGGAGATAGAGATGGTAGAGAAAGATGGAGAGGAAATGAGAAACATATGGTGGGTGGTAGATGGAATGGCAGAGATATGAGAAGAAATCTTGGAGATTTGGTGTGAAAAAAGGAGGGAGATATTTGGAAAGAGGTAAATGAAGAAAGAGCGAGAACGAGGAGTGTGGTGATAGAGAGATAGAGATACGGGCTGAGAGAGAAATAGAGAGTCGTATAGGGAATGAAACGGAGAGAGAGTTGGATAGCGAAAAAGTGAGCAAGAAATATGAAGGCAAAGGTTGATAGACAGTGAGAGAGAGAGGGGAACGGAAAGATAGAGATATAGTGAGAGGAATCAAGAGAGATGTAAAGAATGAGAGAGAGAGATAAGGAGAGGTGAGTAGAAATAGAGCGAGAAAAAGTTGAATGAGAAAAAGAGAGAGTTAGTTAAGTGGTGAAATAGATGAGGAAGATAAGGAGTGCGTGAGCGATAGAAATAGTATTTGAGAGACAGAGAAAGAGAGAGAGAGAGAGCTACATAGGAGGGACAGATAGAGATTTAGATAGGAAGGAGAGAGATGATATGAGAGGATATCTTGAGAAATAAAGTTAGCAAGTTTTATGGAGTAGTTTGTGTTTGAACGGCCTGTATATTCCGTGAGCGATATAATATATAAAGTTAATTTTAAAGTAAAAAGTACATTGAAATGATACCAGTCGCTGATCGTAGTCAGACTCGTTTCGTACTAATAAAGATAAAATAAACATTTACTATTTAGTAAAATGTTAATATACTGAAAAGAAAAACTGCAACTGGTATAATAAAAGCATAGAAATTGTCTTTAATAGATTGGTCGTTTGACTTAATGTACACTAATTTGTTTTTATAACAACAGTTGAAAGATAATATTAGATGAGATTGTGTTAAGATTTCCATCAAAGACAAGATAGAAAATAAACGATAGTACATAAAAATAATGTGCTAGTTGGTTTGGTAACCGGGCAATAAGTTGGCCGATTTCATATTGTTGAGTCGTAAATTCTACTTGGACATTATCAGTGTGCATTGACTATATGGTAGTTGACATGGAATTAGCACTATGATGCGGGTTGGGTTGTATTTGAATTGAGAATGTTAAAATGAACACCGGAATGTTTAGTTGTCTCTCTAAACAACGTAGAAAATATATTATTTTATTAAGATTTAATCAAAATTGAAGAAAGTCACTGATAGATTGGATTAATTGCTGATAATTTCTTGGAGTCATTTTATCCTTCGAAGTTCGAGGCTTCTCAGCAGGAGCTCAAAATCAGCCTTTACATATCGCTGTAGTAGTAAAGGCCTTTGATGGCTCAGAGCTCGGCTGAGATTGCTCATTTTTCGACAAATAATTTCTGGGAGGAAACTCCAATAAATAATTTTTATTAGCTCACTTGGACATTCTCATGCTGCTTCCTTCTCAACACCAACACTTCTGCCCACAGTACCACGTTCATGAGCCCCTGAGCAATTTCGGAAGCGACAGAACTATCCACGGTTTGCTTGGACAAATTTAAATTGTCCTCTGGCTATTTTTTTATTCAAATTTATGAAAAGCTACCCTAGAGAGAGAAAATTTGTAATTGTACTAATGTTCAGAAAAAGTTGACTTAAGTCCGGAATTCCATGAATTGTGTGAAGGAGGATCTATTGAAATTTACTGTAGAACTGAAAATACAGGAAATAACAAAACTGATAACTGATTCCGTTATAACCGGAAGTTGTGATTGATAATTTAGTTGGCTGTATCGTAATAACAAATTTCTTCCAGTTTTTTTTTCTTCTGGTAAACAGTATTATCGAGATACACGTTGTATACACAAATGGATTACAATATCAATTATAACTTAATATCTCAAATGGAAATAATTAAAAGTTAAACATTTTCTATTAAACGACTCGTAAATTGTCTCAAAGTTATTCAACTATCAAAATTCATATTAACGTTTTTATCAAAATAATAATAATAATAATCAACTATTCCTTCACAAAAATAGAACAATACTAGAGCATCGTGAATTTCTTACAAAAATACGACGTTAAACCCGATTATAGTCGTTTAAAAAAAAAAATCATTAATATCGAATTATTTGGATATTGAGTGTGAAAAATTGGCGGAGGCGCCGGGTGATTATTATCTCTATATCTCTTGCGCTTGCTCTCAAAATGTAATTTCCGCTAACGGATATTGTCGAAACATTGAAAACATTGTATTCCTATGGGAGGTATCCATTGGGTATTAAAATAAATATTATAAGTTTAGTATACTTATATATGAATATATAGTATTGGTGTATCTCTAAAGTATGTGCAAGTATTCAAATAAATCGTTATACCTGGATCAAAAACCGAGCCATCTAGACTGATTTATGTTGAGCATCTTAAGTAAAAACAAAGCTAACTAAAAAAAAAACCTTAGATAAAACGAGCAACCGGAAGGGAGCAATTGTGCATCTTCTTCGTAAAATAGCAGGTGATTTTCAACGGTTGTGTTCTTTCATTTCTATATACCATGTACCACGTCTATGTACTTTTCTATACATACACACACACACATATATAATCGCAGAAATATATGATACTGAATGGGATTTCTATGGAATTTAACAAACGGTTTTGTGCGGTTACAAATGCGGCCATTTATCACTCCCGCAGGAATAGATAGGCTGTATTTAAAAGTTGGTTTTTTTTTTTTGTATTATTATTCCATAGATTTTGTTATTTATTCAATATCCAATTGATTGGTTTTGTGGCGATTTTAAATTACATCCAACTATATAGAGAATTGAATGTTAAAGGAAATAGTTGGTTGGATGTCCGATCAATCATCCATTATATATATACAGAACGTCTCACCGTAAACATACCTCGCTTTAGAATAAATCCCAATTAGATTAATTTAGCAGATCAATGATCATCACTCAAAAGTGTGATATCTCAGCTAAATGCCGCAACTTTAATTTATTTTTTTTAAATAACGTAATTTATTAAACGCAAATGTCTGTGTACAAGCTGAATGATACGCGTTGTATATAGTATAAAATAAATTGTCACCTTATATATCGTTTATTAAATACTACAAGAAAGATAGAATGATTGAGAAGATAGAGAGAGATATATATATATAATTCTGGATGGTATAACGCTTATATTTTAAATGGAGCTATAACAACAGTCAGTGGCCGGATTGAACTTGCTGCATTGCTTTTGTTTAGTTGTATGTCGATGTATGAATGTCAGGAAATTATGTCTGCTTCTCTCTGTTGCTTATGATTATTGACTGTATTTTTTTTCTCTGTAATCTATTTTTATTTTATTTTGATACCGTTGCAAATCTTCCACATACACATATTTTTTCGATTATAATTATTCAAGTTCATTGACACAGTAATTATATTATGATGAGAATAATAACAACAGCAACAGCAACAACAACAACAAAAAAAGAGAGAAATTTGAATAAAATATAATAAAATGGAATTGTTGATAATAATCGGGACTTATACAGGATGTAGATTTTTATTTAACCATTTAATTTCAATTATGATTGTTATTATGATATGTTATAATGATAACGAAATGATAACAGAGATTTGAACTTCCACAACTGATTGTACTTAATTAATGACAATTCATATCCTGTACAATTGCATTTTTTATATACAGCATGTTCTATTATTAACTAGCGCAATTTAGTATTTTGAATAATTCCCCAAGACAAAATCGAAACATTTTATTGATAGGACAGCCTGTATAGAAATCGGCGTACAAGTATCACATCTACTGTTTTCTCTCTAATCCTGGAAATGTTGCAATTTCGTTCCACCAACATAACCCACAATTTCGTTTATTCTTGTGACTCGACAAATCTCAGGATTATCGTGTCAGTAGTATTCTGATACTTTAGATTTTAAGGTATTCGCAGACATTACAAACTTGTATTATCAAAATCTGTACAACTGCTCAGTACATTCTAAGAAGTAGACGGAACAAAGCCCAAGATTCTCAGGAATTTCTAAAACTTTGAGTGTGAAATTATTCTCATAAATTATTAGCTTGTAGCCTCCAAAATACTTAATTCTCAGTGGTCTACTATAGAAAATCTAAGAGCCTCAGGAATTTCGATCGAACTCTTCAGAAATTTCGAATAGATCAACAGCCTGTATTTTCGCAACGAGTACAGTTCTAGAGCTCAACTCAGTACTCATCTATACAAAGCTCAAGATTCTCAGAATTAAGATTCTCGGAAATTTCTACTACTACCCATTAAATATTGTTGAAAACAATTGAGAAGTTTAGTCCATTTCTTGATCTGATGTCTAGGGATCTCAGAAAATTAAGTGTCTACTCCCAAAAATTTCTGATACTTCGAATTTCAAGCAATTCTCGAACAATATCAGATCGTTTTCTTGAAATCACTAAAATTCTTCAATACACTTAACTCTTAATTTCTCAGGAATTTCGTCTAAATTTTTAAAAATCTCTGTCACCTCAAATTTGAAGTAATTCCGAAACATTATCGAAGCATATTCCACGAAAAAACTGCAATTCTTCAATTCATTTTGTTGGTCGTTGATATAAAGCTCAAGATTCTCAGGAATTTTACTTGAAAATCTCAGAAATTTCTGGTACTTCCAATCTAAAATTATCGAATCGTATTCTCAAAAACACTCCAATTCTTCCTCGATAAAAAATCTCAGAATCTCAGGAATTTATCTTGACATTCTCAGAAATTTCTTCTACTTTGAATTGGAAATAATTCTCGTATTTTCGGGAACATTACAATTCTGTAATTTATTTATACTTTTATTCTTTGATTATTCTCAGTAGTCGTCGACACAGAATCCAAGAATCTCAGGAATTATGCTTGAAATTCTCAGCAACTCCTGATACTCCAAATTCAAAGCTATTCTCAAAAAGTATTACTCCCTTATTAGTCAAATATACTGCACTATTAGAAAATTCTAGAGTGTTCTCGATATTCCTTTTCGCTCATAGAGAGGACGTCCGTTATAGATCAAGAATAATTGCAAAAAAATATGTAATGACGCAATGCAATTTGTACAACTATTGACGAACAAGTTGTATTATAGTTAATAAATGAACGAGAGCGAAAGAGAGATAGAGAGACCGTTTATAAAAAATCTCTAAAACTGATATAAAATGTTAAAAGCACTTCAACTGCAAAATATCAGTCTCAGTCAACCAGTTCTCTAGTGGAGTCATTAATTTTATGATATTCTCCATTTGAATGATAAATATAAGTATTTTATAATGTTTTATATATTTTAAAATTATTATATTGAAACAAAATAGATTTTATTGCAACTAATTTGCTATAATGTACTCTTTTCTTTCTTTTTTCCTTCGTATAGGTTACTTATTATTATTATTTAGTTTGGAGTATTCAAAGTTTGAATTAATAAACTTTGAAGCCGGTATTATGGCTAGCGAAAACCAATCTCTATAAGCTCCTTAAATTCTAATGTTGTATCTAAGCTTTAAACTACAATTGTAAATCAAAATACAAAATGCAAACATAGCTTGTGTTATTTTTGCTTTTGTTCCTCTTTAATCAATTATTAATTGTAATATATGGAGTCAATGAAGATATTTTTCTGTATATAAGACTATACAGTAGGATGGAGCGACAATTGAATAGATTGACGACCTGTATGCATTCAATTGAGGTAATGCAATATGTCTGTTCCCGGCCGTATCGTGTTTTCATATACACATTTTATGCACACCGCCTTAGGGATATGTTCATATGTATGTAAATTTGATGCACCATCTTTTAAATTGATTGTGAGTGTCGTCGCAACAGACGGCTTATATGTCTCTTTGTCTTGCTCTCTATGTTTTTTTTTTTTGATAGTTGCCAGTGGTGTGTTATAGTCTCCCTACTCGATTCCACGGTAAACGCGCACCTTATTGGCTGTCATGCTTATTTTACATAGCATGTCATGTTGCAAATTGCACTCGCTCTCAAAATGGAAAATCATCAAACAAAACAATACAAGACAGAAATAAAACTAAATAATAATAAAAATAACATCACGTTCCTATGTACATCGAGATTTTTGACTCTTCCACAAATTATTCGACTTTTGTCTTATCAACAATCGAAAATATTGCAGTTATTGTCACAAAATTTGATAAAAAAAATTATTATCGTCACTATCAATTTACAGAAATTCCGCAATAACTTTACGAATACTTAAGCTACTCAAAAATTCTACGAATATAGCTTACTTTATTAAAGAAATATACAGTGAGAACAATGTCAAAAAAAAGATGTATAGATGATTTGCATTTGAGAGGGCATGGGCGGAGCCAAGTCTTAGAGCCTTCCCCAAACCGCACCTCACCGACACAACTTTCAAGTGGAGTATTGCGGTTAGGTGCAGTGAGCGGAGGGCTCTAAGACTTAGCGCCGCCCATGCTCTCTTAAATTTGAATCCTCTATAAACAAAATTTCCAAATATACAGACTGGCATTACTGTGCGTGAAGCACTATACGAACATATAGCGCCATCTAACTGAATATAGTCATAACTTCTCTATTATAATACTATTTACATTTGTAATCTCAAATTGAGAAAATTTGAGACGAAATTGGTGATTTCCATAAATATACAGACTGATATTGTTATATTTAATTGTGCTATAAAGATTCTATTATTGGATTAACTCGGAACATTTTGTTACAATTTAATAATGTTTCTAAAACTTGAAACTTACAATTTACATATTAATCATAAAAAAAACACTATTTAATCGACTAATTGCGGTTGTAAGGAAGTAATAAACTACAATTACATCCTGTTAGTTGTATTGAGTTCGATTGAATGTATTCATAATTAATAGAAATTCGAAGAATCGAAATGTAGCTATTTGAAAATATCAAGTCAAGTGATAGAAAGAACAATATAGCTGTCTGTTGTCAATATACAGGCTGTCATTATCGTTCCAGTAGTTAAATAGAGCGCTATTTTTTGTTATAATCACAACTACTACTGCACTTTACATAAATTTGTTTTGTTTTAAATTGAAAAACACTTCTTTCTATTGATAACAGTCGAAGAAAAATCAGAGAATATTATATCATCCTGTATAATAAATCATTTACAATAAATTTGATAAATAGACTTGGAATAATATACAGGTTGTTATTGTAGTCACAGACAATAAGGAAATTGTGTTCGTATTCTAAATTGCTCCAGAGTTACCAAAGAACATTTATAATAGCTATAAATTTCGAATATACAGGCTGTGATTACAATCTAAACAATATTATACAGTAACAATCTAAAATCTACAGACTGTAATCACAATCGGCGACAATACGAACATAACAATGCGTTCCAAATTAGTACTTGATTAGAAGAGAAACATAGCCACTACAGCAATTTCAGTCTGTATAATAGGTTATTTACAAGTTTCATTTATATAGTCTTGATATGCAAGTTGATATTTTTAGAATTGTTTGACAATTAAGTAAGAGCTATAAATTCGAAATATACAGGGCGTGATAACAAGTCTCGACAATATGAATAGAGCGATCTCTAATTGAATTGGTCCAAATCACTATTTTCACGTGAATACTCAAATTGATGGTAATTGGGAAGACAGTCGACGACTACAATACTCTTCTGTATAATAAATTTTTTGTAATAGAGAAATTTGTATAATACAGCCATACTATACAGGTTGACAATATGAAAATAGAATTAACAATAATTTCTCAATATACAGAACGTGATCGCAATGCGGTTCAATCTGAATTGATCCGGATCGTAATAAAAGACGAGATGGAGTTGCAGAAGAAACAAAAAGAACATAATCAGACTGTATATGTATAATAAATTGTTTATATTCAAGTTTAAAGATTTATTCGTCAAACATTCACTTGTAGACTCATTATAAAACGCACACAACCAACTGGCTGAAGAGAAAAGTGCATTATAATGATGTGTCTGGGGTTCTGACCATCGCAAGGCCATTTCCATCCGATGCATCATATTGTTTGGCACCTGCCCGACACGTCTAGACTGGTTGTCTGAAAGGGGCAGTATACACATACAAAACATTAATGCACTTGACACATCATCGTGTCTACTATCACCCAAAAAAATATATATATACCTATATATAATAAGAAATTACTCAAATCTACAAATTTATATCTACGAATATTGTTCATCGTTCAACAAAAAGCTTTCACATATCAATTGGGTATTAAGAAATGCAACAAGTGCATATAAATAGAATGCAATAGGGTCTCTTAAAATAATGGCCATTATCTCTCTGTCTTCAAATTTCTCTCCCTCTCTCTCTCTCTCTATATATATATTCCTTTTTTATCATTTTTATCATCATTATAACCTCATGTGATCTTCATTGCTCTTCACTCTCTAGGAAAAAAAAAACCATAAAACTATAAGTATTTTCCGTTAAGTGCATTCAGCAATATAAGAATTCAACAAAAACTAATACAAACTCTCACTTATTGTCGGCCACTAGTGTACAACAACTAACAATAAAAAATATGTCACAATATATATTGTGGCGATGTTGTTACGTTGTCTTGTCTGTGTGTAGTAAGGACCTTTTTGTTCAATAAAATGACTATACCGATAACGAAGAAGTTTTGCTAGTGTCTGTCTGTCTGTCTGTCTGGCTGGGTGGCTGGCTGGCTTATTGGTGGAATATATAGGTAATAGGTGTCCGAACAATGTTGTCTCGCCAATATCAACACAAATTACTGTTTTAAATTTAGATCTCGTGACCGTAAACCGTAATAGTGGACTATAATATATTGTATTGTCCGATTTATAAGAGTAGCACAATTTGATTATTTCAAGTCGAATCGAATGTAACATAAATAATGAAATTTATAAAGCTGGTGGTGGTTAAATAAACTGCATTATGGATTAGAAAGGTATAAACTCGATTCTCTATGGGCGTTTCATAGCAAATTTGAATTGATCAAAGTATTCATTTGACTGGTTTGCGGTCAGGTCAGGTCAAAATGCGAAAAATTGTTCTGGACCGTTATTTTTTTTTTTTTCAAATTGAAATCTCAATTTGAGTCGACTCTTTAAAAAAGACTCCAATAAAACCTGCCCTAG
>JAZBGX010001113.1:0-21041 GCA_037414775.1 Zonitis immaculata | reverse complement strand
TCTGTCTCAAATTGTTTCGATAACATCCACTTATAGGGATTGTCCATATAGTAGTATTACATATATGCGTAAAGTGTAGTAGGTATGATTTAAATTATTTTCCAAATATTGATTTTCAAAGCAATCCAAAAAAAATTTCAATATTAGAAAATTTAGATACAAAAAATTTCACAACTGTAATTTGACTGAAGAAAAAAAGATCAACTGAAATTGTACCAACCTCAATATGCCTCGTTCCATTATAAAAAGCTGAAACAAGAACGTTCCTTATATCGGCAAAATTTGTGACGCTCATACTAAACGTCTGGTCGGTGCAATTGGTATAAATAAAACAGTAACTCTCGCTTATCATCGTTTGTTTACAAAAACAAGAAACCCACCAAAGACCGAGTGAACTAATTATGTTCAGTTTAGCCGCACTCTAATCCGTGTGCACCGTGTATATTTTATCCATTTGCTTAACCTTTGATGACCGGATAATAAATTTATTTTACCGTTTTTCGTATTATTGTTACTAATTGCATAGTCCTAATAGAAAAATTGCCACAGTCCATTCTAGTAGACTACCTAAGCTTGCAACATTGCGATTCTAGCTTGAAACTGACTATAGTACAACAAAAATATTATAATTTCTATTACACTTGATATAATTAAATCAGTTTGTAATATTTCATATCAATTTAACGTCTTAATAAAGTACAGAATTACGTATATTAAATTTTATTAAATCTTATCTGTACTTATTATTAATTAATTTGAAAATCGAATAAATGTTTATTTAATTAATTGATCCAATAATAATCGGATCTATAAATCATGATAATTATCTTAACATCTTGCTAATTATGCATATAAATTATGATACGAAATTGTTATATTCTATTAAATTCTTAACTTTTATTGTGAAACAGCCTATATACAGTTTCGCAAGAATCTTTGCAATTATTTTAATTTACTTACAATGGTAATTATTTCTATTTAGTTGCGTTTAATAAACAATTAAATAGTTATTCAATTTTTCACTTACTATCAAATCGATAAAATATTAATTTATTTCTTAACAATAATCCGGAATGACGTCGTATCTATAATTAAACAGGTTTTTTTTTATCAATAAATTCGTGTAATTGACCTCGTCATACGGCTGAAGGTACATTGTAGCGTCACAACGTCAAACTATCAGAAGTCTTTCTATAATTTATATCATTCCAAAAAGACCACGTTGCTAATGATGATTTATAAACTTCTCTGTACTCATCCTAATGTATAATAGGCTCGTATATCTACTACAACAGTGATGATTCGGCCTGTTTTTATGAACTCATAATGGACAATTCCAAGTGTAAGGAGACCTTCGAAGTATGTGGTATTTTATTAGTTGATGGTGACCAATGATAGAAAATTTGTTTAGTAGAGTATAAACAACGACTGGACAAGATCTCTAATTGTCATACAATGGACATACTGAACAATTGGATATATTCAATTATTTTTCCATTTTTCAATTTAATTCCAAGAAAAAAAAGATAAATATGAACAGCTTCATTGTAAAATTCAAGGTATATTTTTTGTTTATAAACTTATTATTGTTCTTTTGACATTTGGAAAATACCATATGGAAATTATAGGAAATTTCCTCATAATATGAAAATAAACAAAAAATTTACAAATTAAATCAGATCAATTTATCAATTGAATAGGTCTTATCTTTTTTTTTTTCTTCTAACGAATTAACATCAGAATGAATAATGACCAATTATTGTATTGTAATGATAAAGATGGAAGGTTTTTTTTTTGTTTTTTATTAATTAATTTTGAGCGTTTCAAAGAGAGATATCTAACTCCTATTTGAATCAAATTACCACCACTTTTATATTTCTATATAACTATTGGAGCTATTCAGTTAACAAACATTTCTGATCGAAACGCAGTTATGTTTCTGTACGTAATAATTATCATATTTATAGTTATATTACCAATATTTGTTCGTTTATCTTGTGGTATATGCAAAAGTGCAACATGTTTAATAGGAAAAACGGCAATTGTAACTGGCGGTAATGCAGGTAATTTTCTAGAAGAATTAAAAAAATAATAGGAAATCTTCAATTTTCCACTTTCTAATTTCCATTTTCTCCATTATATAATAATAATGAATGTTATTATAGGAATTGGTTATCAAGTATGTTTGAATTTAGCTTCGCGAGGTTGTCGTGTTATCATAGCGGATAAAGATAACTCGGATCAAACACGTAAAAGAATTATTGATAAAACCGGAAATAATGATATAATATCGAAGAAAATCGATATGAGTAGTTTTGATTCGATTCGACAATTTGTTGATGATATTAAAACAACTGAAACGAAATTAGATATTTTGATTAATAATGCTGGTATTGGAACAGCACCAAATAAATTAACTGAAGATGGTTTGAATCCAATGATGCAAGTCAATTATTTCGGACCATTCCTCTTGACTCATTTATTATTGGATTTATTGAAAAAACCAAGGTCTAGTCGAGTAGTTTTTACCAGTTCGATTATGGCTTTTTTGAAAAATTTAAAATATGACGATATTAAATTACAAAAAGTCAAAACTAATGCTTGGGATAAAACGGTAATTTATAGTTTATCGAAATTAGCAACTTGTTTGATTGTGGAGAATTTCGCTAGAAAACTAGAAGGTACCGGTGTTATAGTTAATGCTGTACATCCGGGTTGGGTACGGACAGGAATTTTCAAGAAATTGAAAAATACGAGGGATATATTAGAATGGCTATTTGGTAGTTGTCTAGACTGGGGTGGTTATCTTTATGGAAAAGTTTGTATCTCAAATTTTTTTTAATTCTATTTTTTCCAATAATTTAATTATTTAGAGTGCTTGGGAAGGATCTCAAACAACAGTACATACAGCTGTTGATAAAAATGTCGACAATATTAGTGGTGAATTTTTTTTAGATTGTCGACCGTTTCCGAATTTGCGTAAAAATTGGACTGCTGAAGATGCGACGAAAATTTGGCAATTAACGGAAGACTTGACTAAATTGAGAGATGATGAAAAAATTTGAAATATAGTTGAAAATCGAATAAAATAAACTCAAAAATATTTAGTTGTTTTTTTTTTATACAGACTATCCTTTAGTTGAGTTTTATACATCAAATATAGAATCGTTGAATAAAATAAACTATTGTGAATCCGGAAATAATATTATATAATAACAATTTTTGTTCTATGTCCTTTATATGAATGAGAGCGAGATAGAACACACAAAATTAACTAATACTCCACATAAAACAAGAAGGTAGAAACTAGATGGAGTATAATTGTGGGATTAACAATAGGCTACTTTCTTTCTCATTTAAAATTTATTCTGCCTTTCACTCCTTCTCTATACATATATAAATGTTGTTTTCTCTCTTGTCTCCTAATGATAATATAAAGTTAGTGTAATAATAATTATATAATTACTTGACCTTGTGAAATTTGAATAAATCTACATATAGCGAACTTGATGGAATATTTGCGGTTGGTTCTTCGCGATTTGGATTGATTTACTTCCATAAATTGACTAGATTGGACGTTTCTTGAATATTACCGGGATAAATTTTCTGACTCGATTTGTGACAATGGACGAGACCTGGATTCATCGATTTTATCCTGAGACTAACAATAAGCAACAATTGATGATAGTTATAGTAGATTATATGGAAAAGATAGACACCATTGCTCGAAGCCATAGAGGAACAAAGACGAAGCAAACTGGCAAGCTAGAATAATTTTTCGCCAGGACAAAACACTTGCACATATAGCCAAACTAGCAATTGCTGCTATATTTAAAAAGCAACTTCTTTGCCCAATCTGAGAAACAAGTCGGGAGCAAGAAATTTGAATACAATAGCGGTTGAGATAAAAATCTTTTTCGAAAAGAATTCGATGGACCAAATGTATTGTTTTTTTAGAACACTACGTTGAAAAATTAATTGTATTTTATCAAACGTCGATTATCATTATTTTTGGATCACCTCTTGTATAAACCTAAAATTATTGATTTATAATAGCCTTGTTAGATGTCCAAACTAGATTCTTCAACGTACAGAATTTCACAATTTACACTTGCATAATATTGATAGTTATGCAGTGATTACCCTCTTTGTAAATTCGCTGTAACATTTATCAAAGCAAAGTGTAACTCTTTCTTGCTTTTAATTTTCCTGTCAATCAACCAACCGTTTATTAGGTGATTTATTCAATTTTCAATAACGACAGAATCCCTTTATTCCGTAAACACTTACAAGACTCTTGTAACTAAATATTAATAATAATAATATTAATAATAATATATTTACAATAATTAATTCTTAACAAATAAAAGCAGAGAATTATCTTTCTCTTTCGTATTTTTCTTCTTGAATGTTTTTGATTTGAACATTGCAATTTCATGACAATTATTGGATTATTTACAATTTCCTATTAAAAAATAATAGCGTGAGCAAAATAGAAGGCAAGCTTTCTCCCCCCCATTTTTATATAATTCAAATCTAATTTTGCCCACAATATATGCCTAATAATTTATAGATTTTTCCCAAAGAAAAAATCAAAATATCTATAAAACTAAAATAATCACTAAACAAATTCATATCACAAATTGAAATTCCATATACACAAAAATAATCTTGCTATATTCAAACATAAACTTCACCACGTTTCGATGTATTGGCTTGCGATACAACTGAAGCTTTCCTACTTCGATTGTCTTCAATTAATAAATTACTTGTTTGTATTGTACCATTGAAATTATCATTCGAATCTTCATTTTTCGAATGCATCGATATTGTTGCCATTGAATTTTTACTTTCTTTGGATAAATTCGATGAAGCTTCTGAAACATCACTATTGCGACTTGTTAATTGTGTCTCATCATCATTTGGTACAATTTCAGTTAAACTTAATGGTATAACCGGTGATATTGGTTTGTTTTGCTCAATAAATCGTGTAAAATTATTATTCGATTGTTGATTAATATCACTTCTTGTCAATAATGGACTATTATGGGCTGATGCTAAGCCTAAAGTTAATTGCGAAACTGTCATCGGTACACTAACCGGTGTTGTCAATACTGGACCTAAACCAGATGATAATACAGATTGTGCTAATGCAGCTGTACCAGGTTGATGGGCATGCAATGTATTATTAACCGAACCACTACCATCTAATTCTTGAATTGGTGATAAAAGTACATGAACAACTGGTGTTGTTGTCGTTGTTGTTGTATTTTCATTTGTTGTATATGATGGATATCCGGGTAAATGGTGTGGTGTTATTGTTATACCTTGCGTTACCGGATTTTGTAAATTTGGTAAATTTGAATGGGCTAAACGATTTTCACGGTCAATCACTTCTTTTGTAACATCCGGTGTTGGTATACGTGGACGATTTTTAACTTGCATCGGTGCAGCACCATTCAATTTCATTCCTGAAATTTTAAACAGTTTTTTTCTTAATTTGAAATTTTGTGAAAGTTCAATTTCAATCCTTGAACACAACGACAAATTCGAAAACAAATACTGTATGTTTTATATTTAAAAAAAAAAAAGTATAATTTATTTAATTAGAAACACGAACACATGGAGTATACATATGAATTAAGGTAATAGCAATGGTGCATTTTAATTGGCGAAGGTTGTTGGTATTGAGAACGATCATGTGGAAAACTACTGACAGTTACATAAACATGCAAATATTAATTTAAATTCAATAACAATATAATGGTACCTTGTTTCTTTTGATTCCGTCCCGATTTTCTACCAACTAATCGATCATAAATCGACATTTTTTGTGGTGTTGTTGTTAATGGTATTTGTCCATTTTCCGGATTTGCATAAACTGAATTGCCACGGTGTCGACCAAATAAACCGCCAGATGAATAAGCTGTTGAAGCTGAACGAATTGAACCCATTCCAGTACGGGATATTTGTCGTGAAAACCAATTCGATGAACCTTTACGTCTTTGAACAATTGGCGTATCGACACTCTCCTAAAATTTCTTATTATCATTATCATTATTATTTGAAATTGAATTCAACTTACATAATCTGCATACATATCGTCGTGTATGATGGATTTTTTTGGTGTTACCAAATTAGCATACATTGCATCAGTTTCTTTAATTTTATATTGTTCAGCCGATCCTTTCGGTTCTTCTTTACGATAATGCTCAGATGCTACCGTATATGGTAATTCTTTCGGTACAACTTCATCCCAATATTGGTCTTTCAATAATTCAGGATGCTCTTCATGCATCTCATCAACAATCATATAGCCTGCCTAGAATTTTAGGTCAATTGGATAATTTCCGTATAGAATTTCTAATTTGGTGCCTTGACACCAATGAAAATATTTTACATATCGACTGTAGGTAAATTATAATGACCGTAATCGATAACTTTTTTTTTAATGAGTTCGAATAATGAAAATTAATAAATTTGTTATTTATAATAAACTTGACAATGAACATTAGATACTAAATAAATATTTAGCTACAATTTGCAGTCAATGTCTTGCTAGATCGAGATAATAAAACAATTGTTCAGTTATACCTTGATGTGGCGATCAATCAACCAATTCAATTCAATATCATCGTCATCTTCACCAAAAGGATTTATCAAAACTTCGGCAACTTTCAACCAACCAACATAGAAACAAAACTGAAAAATAATTATATTAATGGAAACATTTCATTGAAATTGAATAATTTACTTGAATTGCTGTTAGAAATGGAAAATAAACGTCTGGAATCTCCGATTTTGATGGTAATCCATTGATATCGTTATGGACAAATTGCCGTCCTAAAAGAGCCGCCACAAAATACACATACAATGCCAGTGAAACTACCTAGAAAAAATTAGAAACCATCAAAAATTTATAATTATAATTATCATATACAGGCTAACGGTTGGTTGGATCACAAAGATTGAAGAAATCTCTACAAAACTTTCTTATAACTTCTATGAAGTTGAAAAATACGATTTTTCATATACCTAAAATATTTTAGTTGTCAGGAATTATAATGGATTTTATAAGTTGTTCAGCTCAATTTTCAACAACTAAAGGTAGTAACTTGAAAAATGAACAGTCTGTATACTGTATACGAGTGATAGCCATGGGTGAGATACCCATGGTTAGGTATAATGCTCTACTTCTTGTCATACTCTAAAGAAAATTACATGTAACATTGCTGAAAAATTCAGAAATGCAATAATATATGGGTGTGTTCCATTGAAAAAAGACCCCTGCTACTTATTTTTTTGGCATATCGATTTGTAGCCTCACTGTATAATATTTATCGATAAAGAAATAAATATATGAAAGATAGAAATAAAAAAGGCTGCAACTGTAAATCTTCGTGGTCTTGTTCTATTTATCTTCATCCCTATAATGGACCTCCCTAGAAGTTTTACGTTTCTTGTAATTAAAACGATTAATTTGAAAAATAGACAGCTTCTATATTTGTTAAAAAAAAAAAAAATCGGTAAAAGTGAAATATTCCAATCGATATTATTATCAATTCATTGTCAACATATAGGAGATTATCGATTCTAAAGAAGCCTTATAACTGTTTCAATGCTCAATAATCAAGGTGAACTCGTTTGCTCACAAAGCCGGTATCTATCTTGATTGCCTATTGAAGTCACCATATATTTTCCAATCGTATAAATGAGTATAGCAACCGGAAACTATAATATTATCCGTAAAAATAACAATAAATAAATTTTTTCCAACCTTGGCAATGATATTTAATCGCAATACTCGAATAGAAATTAAAAATTAATAATTATAGGTATTACTTAGAATAAATTAAAATTAGTAGGTAATTAAAAAGAGAAAAAAATTCCTACTTGCGTATAAACTAATGGGACACAAACTGTATCGTAGCCAATTAATGAGCCCAATCGTCTTCGTATATCCGACAATTCGGTCAATAAAGTTTGTACCAAATGATCACTGGATATCAATTGTTCTTTTCTAGCACGATTTATTATATTTGTTGCCCATACTAATGGCATCCAATATTTAGACATTGGTGTTTTTGCATCCATCAATTCGAAGATTTTCTTCTCACTCTCCATCATTAATCCTAGAGAAAAACAAAACGTTACTTATAATAATAACATTCCAAGATAATCGAAGAAATTTCACTTCCTAGAGATGGGCTATATTTGATGGCGCCAATCGATTATTTATAATAAATAACAAACGCCTTTTACTTGATATTTTTGATCTAATTAATCTTGCAACTTTCCAATCATAATAACACGCTAAATTCAGATATTTTGCAACAATCAATTTTTTATAATTAAAAAAAGCCTTTTGTAGAATTCACAGTTGAAATCAATTTCTATTCAAGGATTTCCATTAAATAATAAATAAATAAATAAATAAATAAATAAATAAATAACTGAATCATATTCGAAGGTGACATCGATTTTCCAATTTTTGAAAATTCGACTCGCCTCTATTCATTTGTTTTTTTTATAATAGAATCCTATAACTACAGGATGTACATACAGATTTCATCGGAGAATAGTTCAATTTCCGTTATGGAGCTGTATCCGGTTGACAATCATCATTTTAGCGAATGATTTCATTCGAAAAATTATTATAGCTAATAATAATAATAATAATGATAGGTATAATTTAAATGTTTGGAAATTTTGTCATTTTAGAAATTCGATCATTGAACTCATTTCAGTATAATAGAAAATGTAATTATCAAATTCTTGGTAAAGTTTATACAGAGTGTCCTAGGTATACGAGGAAGTTCCGTAATTCTGTTACTATTTACGATATCGACTTGTAGTTTTCACTCAAAGGTAGTTGCCGACATTATTAGTTTTTAAATACAAACCGTTATATATTTTAGCATCATTAGAAAGCCCTTCCTATTTCGATCAAAATTTAAAAGATGATGTAGCGATCGGAGTGAATGGAGGTCTAATGACGTAATATCGGGTAAGTAAAGTTGGTGAGGCAATACCTCCCATCCCAATTTATCAATTGTCTTCATGGTTCATCTTGTCGAGTGCGGTCTCGTATTATCGCCTTGCCTTTTCTGGACTTTTTTTGATTGAAGATGCAGTTGTTCACAATAAAGATCTGCATTCACAGTTTGTCCAGGTTTTAGCATCAACTACACAAAATCGCCGTTTTGAAGGGTGCACCTGATAATACCATTGAGTGAAAATAACTCTCTTAAATAGCAACACATGATGGAGCTTCCTCGTGTACATGGCACATCCTATATGTTCAAAGAAAAGACAATTTCTTCCAACAAGAATTAAATGAATTTTTGTTTAATTAAAAATTTGTTTACTATACTTATATTATTAATTATTATTAGGAAAAAAAACTATGCTTAAGTAATAAAAATAAGTTGATAATGAAATCTCGTGGGTTAGGTATTGAATGTTTTTTTTTTTTTTAATTCACAAAACAATAAACACTAAATAATCGATAAAATTAAAAATTGCGACGTTTTAACGTTACAAGGATAACAAGAAATTCTATTTGAAATAATCGAAAAAATTTAATAAATATGTAGGTATAATTTTTGTCTTAGATGCATAATTAAAATTTTCTCAACGTCACAATTGTTAATCTATTGTTAACATTTGTAATTCTTGAAATAAATATTTATATTTATAAAATAGTGTACGTGAGGCATTTCGATTGGCCAACAAAACAGGAAGTCTTAAATTATACATATCTGTACTTCTAATAAATATTGTTTGAGATATAATATGTCTTACCACAATCGACTACATGTTGCCATGTAGGGAAACGTTTCTTCACCCTTAAAGATACCCTTTGCAATGTTATCACATAGGCCAAAACGGCATATCTTACTATATTTCTGCGCATCAGTCTTTGACGATCATCCTGCAACAACCAAAAAAAAAAATCGCTAATAATAAAATTTTAATAGCAACAAAAATACAAAGTCGATTTTAATTGAATTTTTTTATCATTTGATTATGAATTTTTGTTTTGTTTTAAATTTCAATAAATGTCGTAATCATCAAAATGCATATTATTGATGAATACCACAGGAATTGATATGATGTCAGTTTTATTCATGATTGCAAAATTTATTATAATAAAATATTTCGATTGAATGATCGGTTTTACTTGACTTTATGAAATTGTTAATATTTCAAAGATAATTAAGATTCTTATATTGGAAAAATACACGAATTTTTACACACGTGCCTATTAATTAATTCATTTTCATTGTTTTCCAACAACAATCTCAGCTACTTATATAATAATAATAATAATAATAATAATAATAATCGTTGTATTTTATTATTAAAAGTATTTGAAAACAAAAACACACTAATTATACCGATTTATATATATTTCTAATAAACAAATCAATTAAAATTACAACAAACCGGATATTGCGGAATTAATTATTGATGGACAAAAGGAAAAAACAATATTTTTGTATTGATCTTTTCATTAAATTCAAATGAATTATTATTATTATTATTATTAGCAAAAATTTTACTACAAATAATAGAGAAAGTATGAAAACCTTTCACATTTGTCTTTTCTATACTTGATATTTCAATAATTTAAGTATTGTGCCTATCAAATATATTCTATTCACCTCAAATACTTTATTAAGTATATAAATAAGAAGTCCGGCTAGAAATCGTTTCAAAAGTGAATGACAATATTGATTTTTAATCAATTACCTCAATTGTTTTACTTTGATTTTTCGAATTTATTGGCTTATTATCATCAATTGATGAAAAGTCGAAAATCAAAGCAATTTTGAATAATAATAGTTTCGTAATATTTGAATATAAAGATGAAAAACTGGAAAGTATTTTGTATAATTTCGCTATATTTTAATAAGAAAGATTTAGAAACTTTGACCTGATCAAGCTATTATTTGTATGCAGTTTATTAACGATGCCATTTGAACTTTCGTAATTTTTGATTTCAAAACGCGAAGTTTGAAAAAAAAAATTGCGAGTAACACTGCCCACTCACAAATAAAAACGTTGGAGAATTAGATACAAGTTTTGTTTTTATTGAATATCATGGAAATTTCTGCCAGAAATATCAATGTAAAAGTTTGTTTGCCCCGGAAAAAACTGAATAACCGGAAGAACACTCTGACATTATCAATGAAAATGGAAATGCTCTCAATAAATCACAAGAGTTTTATACTAATTATATTAGAAGAATTTAAAGCTGCTGCAAAAATTCTAATCGGCCCTATTTATCGAATTGTATTCCAAAAAAATTATTTTTTAATTTTTCTATAAATTTCACAAAAATTCGGGAATAGTGGAGCTAAGGGCTAGTTGTAACAAAATTTTTACCAAAGTTAATTTTTATGACGAATATCATTACATAAGCAAAATGAATATCCCATCATAGACGCCGAGAATTTATATACTTAAGTCAGGAAAATAATTTGCTGATACCCAAAATAGAAAGCTTAAACTTCTATCTGAAGCTTGAAATCGAGAATAGTCGAGCAGAGGCCAAAGCAAAAGCAATCTGCAATCTTAAAATGGCAGTTAGCTGTTACCCCGAAAAAAGACGCTTTACAATAAAAATGTGAGAAAATATTAAAAAAGAAACAAAAACAATACGAGAAAAATAAACGAAGGAAGGATGAGAGGATGATAAGATCATAGAGAATTTTCTAAAAAACGAAAAGATGCCCATAGCAATTATGGTGTGGAATCGATGCAATGCTTAACTGGCTAATAGTGTATGGAAGGAAGAACTCTATAATTTGTGTTTGTGTTGATGGTGACTCTGATAAAGATTAACTTTTTCGTTGATACCTCAATGATAGCAAATATTTTTTACATTTTGTTTTTACCTATATTGTTACTACTCGCCCCATGCTTGTTACAGCTCGCCCTTCGCCGGAGCAAGTTGTAGCAGCCGACTAGTTTCAAAAAATATCTCTTGTACTGAAATCAATAAAATTACCGAATCTTTTCATCGAAGATATAGCTATATTATGAAAAAACTCGGTCATAATTTCAAATAATGTACAGATTTCAAAATATAATTATTTTCTAATCACAACTAGTCCCTCGTTCCCCTATTTGCAGGAATGAATAAAGCTAATTATAATTATTATAAGGCGCCTAAAATATTGTATTATCGACTGTTGAATTATTAATTGATTTATTATTTAACTTAAATGAAAACTATACGTACTTACCGCACCTGGAATGCCTGCATTAAGAAACAGGGCAAGTGTATCAGGCCACGGCAACAGTCTATATTGTTCCCACCATCTTTTAACAACTAAAGTTACATAAAAACCTAATAGAAACGACAATGGAATTGTTTCACTTTGTTGACTGAAATATCGTTGGATCCTTTCAAATATCCTAGAAATTCAAATAACAACAACAAAAATTAACAAATTACAACAATAAATATAATAAAAATAGAAAATAAATACCTTTGTTGTGGTTCATTTAATCCAAATCTATATAAAAAATTTATCGAATAATATAAAAATAAATAGGCTGCTAATTCTCTCCAAACTAATTTGTAGACGCTTCCTCGCCACCTGGAATCAAAACAATAACGAACAAATTCCAATCAATATCATTATTATTATTATAAATCAGATTTTGATTTCACAAAATAATAGGATTTTCAAATGTTCGAGTATTATAGAGAGAAAGTTTGTGAATAATTGATTAATTTGCATTTGTTGCACTTTACTGGAATCTCTTCTATATCTAATTGTAAAATAGAAAAAGTTTTACAGACCGAACGGCTAGACATAATATTTAATGACATGAATAATTTTCTCTATTATAATTCGTTACAATATTATTTATAAGTCTAGCACGCAATTAATTTAATTATAGTTTCACTAAACAACGTTTTTATTATTATTATTTTTCTACAAATATTATATTGAAATAGATCGATTCTCCTTCGAATTCAATCCAAACAATAAATATTGAATGATTGTATAATTTCCGTGATGTGCAACCAACAGGAAATTTCTCCCACAATCCTGCAAAGTACAACAACTATATAGATCTGAAGGGCATTTATTCAAGAATAATGGAAAAAACTGCGTGCATTATAAATATTAATTACGATTTCTATTTAATAAAATTAAATAAAATGAGGTTCTGCTGTTGTAACATTCCAACTATAAATAACGGTCCATATAAAATTTAGACGAAATAAATAAGGAAAAGAAAACATTCCTCCCAACTTTTTTATTTCTAATAGTCATTATGTATGAAAGTAATTTTTTTTTTTTTGATTTATATCAACGTTAATTATAAACGAAAATCAACCTTGGACAACCTTAACATTCAAAAATTTCGAAACTTGAAAGTTTGTGTACGGCTCAGGAGAGAAAAACGTAACGGTTTTGATAAAAATCCAACAATCAATATTTAAATATCAATACAATATTTGTCGAATAATCGTGAATCATTCGGTTTGTTGAACAATTTCTTGTTATTGTAAACGTCACCAATGATAATTATTCAAATAAAGAATTTATTTACAAAATTAAACAATGGATATTTAATAGTTCAACATAACCGGCGAATGTGACCGGCCATATTATGTTAAATTTTATAAATGATTATTGTAATGTAATTTTTGGATTGTTCTCATTTCAACATTCACACTGTTATGGTAATATTCTTTATCGGCTAATAAATGATAATACGTTATAATGACATCATTTATGGGACATTTGCCATTATTCATTTATTGAATATGTTTATTATTTTTATTTGTAGATTTATGCATATTGCACGTTTTCTATGACTCATTAATTTAATTTATAGATTGTTATGCATTTTTCATTAAGCTAAATTCGAATATATTTTTTTTATTATCAATAAATTGTATTTTACTTAAAATTAAATTTATCACCATCTCATTTATCTTATCGTCATAAAGAAATACATAATTTATAATAATAAATTAATAACAAAACCTCAAAAACACATTTTTATTACTTATATCTTCAGTAATTCTTGTTGTATGTAGTAAGTTTCGTGTTGGTGTTATGAATTTTATGCTGAAAGTTTATAAATATTTATTATGCATATTTAAAAAAATAATAAATAATAATAATTCTATATGAATGGAATAATTAACGAATGATTAATCCTGTCATGTAATAATCCTTCAACCATATCCTTAACAAGTCCTTTCAATCTATTGTTGAGCGCTAACAATTAAGAGCAATTTCAATTATAATCTAATGGTTTATTCCAAGGAGAAAATAATCTAAGAAAGACAAAAGCTCAAAGATGTACCGGAATTTTGCTAAATTATAAACCTATTAGAATCAACAAATTTATATTCTACTATTACGATTGCTCAGGGCCGGTCAACTGGGGAGGGTGCAGTGGGTGCAAAGCACCCGGGCCCCAGATTCAGGGAGCCTCGGCAAACACACTTCTTATCTGAAATCCTAATTATTTTTTTTCGAAATTGCTACTTATTTTATTTTGACTGATTGAAACGCTTATGATCTCTATAAATATATAATTAATTACTTTTGAACGGACTTTTTATATATATTTTTTTCATCATTACTAAATATAGAAGGGCCTTCAATTTTATACTTGCACCCGGACCCCCTTGTACAGAAGACCGACCCCCGATTGCTCATTTATATAAAACAAAGAAACTTCTTTATCAAATTATGAAATAAGATTTTGCGTAAAACGTCAGTTAATTTATTATTTAATTTTTCAGCAACAATAAATTTCATATACCTTATAGGTACGTAAAACTTTAGATGTAGCAATTTGAGTTGTAGTATAATTTAAAATTATTTTCTATATTTTTAAATTGTCTCTATACAGGACGAAGGACAAAACACTAAACTCATGTGTATTGCCAAATGCAAATCCTCATATATACCAACATCATTAGAAAGCTCCTTTGATTTTCATTAAAAGCCAAATTGTGAACAATTTTCGTTGCAATTATTTTCGCCCTACAAGAATGTTCTTGAAAAGTTCGTTCCTAATACATTTTATCAATCAATTATTCGTAGATCGAAGATATATCAAGTATTTTAATAATTATCAATTGATAACTTCTGATACACTAAGTGAGATTTTTAATTTTTGTAATATTATCGGTTTAGTATTAATGGAATGTTATTATAGAAACGGTTGTTACATCAGTATAAAGTATCAAAATTTCTTAATTACGTGTCTATAAAATATGTAAATGATGGTTTATTAATTACTGAAAAAATTCTTATAATTACAGTTCCGTAGGCAATTTTTGGCACCTATCATCGATCGCCAAAAACTGGTTATTCTCAATAAACATAAATTATTGTAATATCCAGGACCGTATTTAAGGTGAGACACAGCCCCGATGTTTTACATTATTACTAAATAAAATACATGTCTAACTCGAAATTTCCTGCGGTCACTTGCATTTTGTATACTATTTACATGTGTGTCTCTCTCTAACTCGAAAAAAATTTGACAAACAAAGAAAACAGGGACTCCTTCAAATCGAAATTATTGTCGCGAATATTTGGAATGGATGGAACATTTTTCAACCATATTTTACTCCTCGTCGACCATAGCACTGCACACCCTCAAATTCAACACAGACTAAACGCGATTAAATTATGTTTTTTCCCACCAAATGCTACATCTGAATTACAACGTGTAGATCAAGGGATAATCAAAAGTTTCAAGTGCTATTAGATACTAACGTAGAATCTTGACTATAAAGTTGTTGATACCTATGAGCTTTTTTTCCTCGATTATATACAAACTGTGACTGCAGTTTTACTCGAAAAACAATCCAGAACTGTTTTACCATGGCCGGCTTTAGCAAACACAGCTACTACAGCGAGGAGGACGAGATATCATTAGCTGAACTGAGAACGATTGAGGGAAACAAATGAACACCTCTAGATACTTTTACAGGCACAGTCGAAAAATTTGTGAAAATCTTTAGTCTAGAGCATGTGAGCTTTGATGAATTTCTGATCATGGATGATAATCTCCTAACTAGCGAATGTCCTGCCTATCAAGATATTATAGAAAATATCTACTTACAAGAAGAAAGTGATGGCAGTGACGTTGAAGAGTCACTACTGATGAAGCCTTCTCATGCAGAAGTCAAAAAAGCCTTTGAAACTTTGAAACGTTCGTTCACAATGGAAGAAAACACTACTGATACTATTCACAATTCATTAAATAGAATAGAGTGATTTTATTAAAACCAATTATTTCAACAAAACTATGCATCAAAATCTGATTACAGATTATAAGTTTTGATAAGTAATGTTACAATAAATTAATATTATTCCTTCAACTCGAAGTTTCTCTAACTCGAACAAATATTTGATCCCCTTGATGATTCGACTTAGAGAAGTTCGACTATATATACCTAATAAATATTAAAATGTGAAGCGGTCACATATATTTTTATGGCTCCGATTTTCATATCTTCAGCTAAATGCTGTAATTATTTCAAGATTTTCTACACGTCCCACTTAGATAATCGCTGCAAAACCTCATTGTGTGCGATAGTATAGCCTCAACTGTTCACCTTCATTTCTAGTTTGATAAGAATGACGACTTTATAAACACGAATTATTTACAAAGTTGCAACAGTGACTATAAATAGACTCATATAATTTTATAATCTCGTGCAATTTCCGCTTGAATATTTTCTTTATATATAATTAACTTCAATAATAATAGAAAAATGTTTAATCGCCAGTTTAAATGAATAACTAAAATATCTTTATGACAAAAGAACCTTTAGTATCGTTTATTAAAATTTGGTTCAAGACAATAAAATTAAAGCATAAATAGTAGTCCAATCAAATGAGCCTCGAAATCAAAATTTTGAGGAATAAGTAGGAATTTTTGATATAAGATATAGAATAAAATTGTTGTAACTATATAATCTAAATTCAGTTTCAATTGTATTTATTGGAAACCTAGAATTAATTAAACAATCATTGTGGAACTTTCAAAAATTCATCAACAAAGATTTCATATTTATAAGAAATTTTCTGTAATTATCATTATTATTTTTTTATACAGGAAATTATGATTTCATGAAAGGTCAACATTCGTTATAATTATTATACTTATTGTTAGTTCGGTATGATTTCGACAAAGATTACCTCTACGCAAAACCTAATCTTTAATTACACACAAAACAAAAAATTATTATCTTTTCGAGTTGATGAAAAATGTCCAGTTTTTATCTCCATATAGTTATTTTTCTATCTTACATCATCGCGTAACTTATAAATAGTGACCGGATTATATGCAACATAGAAAGCTTAGCTACTTTTTTAGAGAACGAAATACCGTTATTTCTCAATAACGTAAGTACCATTATTTTCTATCACCAGTCCTCAACGCGTTAGTGAAGAGAAAATATCTTCCTTGTAGAAGTCTTTAATCAGGGAATCAGGTTTTCAGATGAATATCTTCTCACGTTAATAATGACACAACGAACTAAGCAAGTGAAAATCACAAGACAGAAATCTGGTGAATACAATGGAAGGGAAAGAATGACCCATCAAAGTGAAATAATATTTATATAATCCAGTTGTTGACATTAAGTCTCAACTGTGATTTTACTCAACATAGCCTTTTAACTTGTATCAGATTTTCCTGTCACAACCTCTCTTTCCTCAGCTCTTCGCCACTTACGAATATATAATTGACGTATAGGAACCACTTTGCATCATACTGCCATACGTACGTCGGTTCTGTTTGGAAGTTGAAATTTTGTCAGTGGCAACCAAACAAAATATTCTTGAGTGTACTTCATAGCATGGAGATTCATTTCTATTACACTATGAGAGCTTACTGCTCTGCCAAACAGCGCGAGCTCAATCTGTAGTCCATTACTCTAAGCATTTCTAATCTCCTGCACCAATGTTAGGTAGTAATAGTAATCATTGTAGTGAATTATTCTAGAAACTTCGATAATAGTCTAGAAATTGATTGAAGGAAAAAAGTGGTGAGTTGCCAACCTAATAAAGTATAATCCGGTCTCTACTTATAAAAACATATCTTATTTTGGACTTTTTGTATTTGTTTTTTTTGCTCAAATCATCATCCTGTTTCGAAATTAATTATAAAAAAAAAGCCGAAATAATTAAAACTTGTTAATTATCTATTTTAATTTAATTTGTTTTTTTTTTATATACATATATATATATTTTTATATTAGACAATTTTTTGATTTATAGCAATTTCCCGATATAACGGTAATTTATCTTTTATTATTATTATTATTATTATTATTATTATTATTATTATTATTATTATTATTATAAATCATAACAACCGAATTATTATGTAAACACAACATTATTGACAAAACTGATTTTAACAAACACTACTTATTAATAATTAGTAATATATGTGAGAATTTCAACATATTGTCAGCATAATTGAATAGCAATATTATTAATTAATCATTATTGGGTCAATTCTCTATAGAAAAATATGCGTTTTTAATTTATTTATTACGTAAAATAAGCCATTGATTCTCAAATTAATTAATTTCTATTAAAAAAAATTATTTTTTTTTAAGATGGACAATTTTGAGAGGCCGAATATAAGAGTATATTTATGTATAATAAACCAGTTTGATTTTAAAACATATAGATGATTTATTGTCCAAATACAAGTTTAAGAATTCAAGGTTGATATACTGGACAATTTTCGACGAAATATAAAGAGACAACTTTTAAAAGTTAACGAAATTCCTATTCAAAAAATACATTCTTAAGAATGTTTCCAAATAGCATAATTTCCATTTGAATGTAGAAAAATTTCCAATAAATAAATCTTGGAAATTTATCATTACAGAAAAATTGTAATCAGTCAATTGAAGTTTGGGATCAGAATCGAGGATCACTCTCCAGTCAAGTCAAGTCAAATTTATTCATTTAATTCTAAATTTTTTTCTTCAACTTCGATTATTCAATCAAAACTTGCAGGATGAGATAATCTGAAGCGAGATCTCGTCATTCCGTTATCAATTTTAATTTTATTACACTCTAATTTCGACATTAGTTATTGATTAAATAGAATATTGGAGATGGAAAATTTTTAATTAAAAATCACTCGAAGTACAACATTATTATTCCACTAATTGTGGTCGTTAAGTTGACTGAAATTCAAAGTCCTTGTCAGGACAGATCAATTTCCTTTAGAACAAGACGACTCGATTCATTTTTCATTGATCTTATAATTATATTGTGCTCGTTTAATATTAATTAATTCATTCATTCAATTAAGAGTGATGTATCAAGTTAATTGAAGTTTGTGGTCGGAATTAGGGATCGCATTGCGTTAATTATTCAAAAAACAACAGTTTCATCAAATATGGTGTCATTTTCTCTACTTTAGAATCAAATACAATTGAATGCAATATAAAGTTAGTATAATCGGAGATGTTGTTATACAGTCAAACTTAGTTAGAGTGCTCTCGCTTATAACACTTTCATGGCTCTATAACGATCTTTTCTATCGGCCTCGGTCCCCTAAAAAATAGTTTACTCAAAATTCTATTTGTTTTTAACGCTTAGACTTCCCGATTTTGAGGCTTTAATTTGGAATTTGAATATTTTTATTGTGTACATTTAGAATACAATACAATACAATAAATAAACTACTTCCAACATTTCTAAACTTGTTAACTATACGCTTGTAGTTTTCGTCCAATCTTTTACTTTAGATGGTCACCTACATGTCTCGTACGTCGTTTATTATTGAAACTAAAAACGACCTTAATTCGACCCAGGAAGATCTTACCGCGTCAAAGTACCTAAGTGCTTCAACTTTGCGTTCAATTAGAGAGAAAAAAACAGTGAATATGTTTCGGTTCAAGAAGTAATGAAAAAATACGATATGCGAACTACAAAGATCTGAGAAATATTTTAAACCGAGTTCTAAAATCTCAATAGGCGACTCGATTTTCCAAGAAAAGGACCTACAAGTTGTAAACTTCTTAGAAATCACTGATTTTACGTCTTTAACTGGTTCATTTGATAGATCCAACAACAACCGATAGTTAGTAGCAATTGAAATTCAGCTCTGAAATAAAAAAAATCGAATTTTGGCTCTCACTTCCGACTTGGCTCCTGCAGAATGTTATATCGCGGATGAGTTTGCATTGCTTGGCCTTAGATGCTAGAACAGCGTTATAACAAAGTAGTAGTACTTGTTATATTCTGATTAAATAACCAATTTGATCAATCGAATTGATTGATGTTTGAAATCTAAATTAAGAAACATCTATATTCCGTTAACATATAAACCGCTAATTCAGAAAAAGTCCCAATTAAACTTGATCGGATTTCAGAATTTTTTTCTCAAGTTCCACGAGAGTAAATCATTAATTATCTACTTAGAAGTCAAATTGTAGAATGATCTTCAGAAATTCAACAGTCACACTTAATCTGTCGATTAAGTCAAATTAATTCCAAATAATTTCTGTCGCAATCTATTGGAATCGTTCTCAAATGCCTGGTTTATTTTATTAAAGTTTAAGATCGTAACCAAGGAACATTGTTCTCAAAAATAATTCAACATATAATACGCTATAGATGCAAATTGGAGTTTGGTATTAGAATTGAGGATCGCGCCCCACTCGAACAACAAATCGATAGAATTAAAGGTCACTCTGTACATTTTATTGTAAACAAAACGTAATCTATATAGTGTTAATTGGTATTTTACAACTTTCAAAGAAATGATAACAGCATAATAACCTTGATTTGTTTTTTTGTTTTTTTTTTCCATTTCGTTTACATTGTTAAAATCGTTTCTCAATAAAGGAAATGTAACATGTTCAAGGTAACTTCTTCGGTAATTGATTTTATAATACTAATAAATATGTAATTTCTCAATTCATATATGTACCCATATTATATCTATGTACATGTATGTATATTAAATAAATCTGTATGTGTATGTATAATGTTATATATATA